>BMAO01006497.1:0-30052 GCA_019973975.1 Trichonephila clavata
AAAATATGAAATGGTAAATACAAAAATATAGTAGTGGCTGTTGTGTTTATCAGACCTCCACGCTCGGAAAATGTGCGGAGTAAAATATAGCCACAAAATCAAGCAACGCTGATTGCAGATGCATTTAGTAATCCGGCAAGCAATATCCTCGTACCGTTATTTTAATTTATACATCATAGTTTAATCGGTTCTTTCGTAGATTTACTAAGTAACATTTAACGCACAAATTTTTTTTATTCAGTTTTATCTAGAAAACCTCGTTAACAATTATCCTTTCTGAACAATTTTTTTAAACTATATTTTTATTTTTATGAGGATGATGGACTTTTATAATTTTGTTTACAGGATGGGGCAAATAAAAGTAGCCCAAACGAGTGGATACGATTGAACGTGCATGGGACGCGTACATCAACTGATTCGGAGTGTGACATTTCCAATATTTGAATCATTTTGTGGCAGCATTAACTGAGAAGGAAAAGACCTACAGTACTTCCAATAGGATGGTCCGACTGCCCATTTATCCAGCCATACCATGGATCACATTTAAACAAGCTTCAATCTTGACAGAGTTGTTTACAAAGGACAATCTGTTCTTGGCCCTTGCTGGCCACTCAGGTCCTTTGATGTCAGTGTGTGATTATTTTTTAAGGGGAACCCTCAAGTCTAAGGTGTATCGCCACAACTCTCATAGTCTTCAAGAACTGAAGCAGTACCTTCCAGATTATATCGCAGCAATTCCAGCTGTCCACATTCGATATGCATACCGCAACATAGTGCCTAGGTCTCAAAGGTGCCAAGAGAAGAATGGTTGTCATTTTCAAAGTCTGAAATAAGCAGATTATCACACTATCTCCTTTCCTTTGTTATGTTTCTTTGTAACCTAGAACTCTTTTCTGCAATCCACTTATATTTGCTCTACTCTTAACTTTGGCATACGCAAAAAATTTAGTAAATGCAAGGATATTATATATAGTTAAAGAAACACTGAAAGCATCATTAAAAATAATATCAAACATGAATGGTTAAAATAATTTAAATGAAACTTAAAAGACGATCAAAGATATTGATAAAGGTTAAAGTATATAAATGAAAGTGCTTTTGTTGAAAGAATACACTTTCTCTGTTACTTTTATTTCCGATATTTGACTTAAAAAAAACTCTTTTAAAATATAAGAAAGATTTTCCATTGTGATTTCCTTACTACACAAACTGAGCCTGAATCTAAAAATAATTTGATACATATGGAAGCAGCATCTTTTGTCAAAACGCTTTCAACATGAATACTGACAAAAATGTGTTGTAATATTCTCCCAAAAGAAAAGGGAATTTCTTTCGTACTTATTTCTTAACCTCAAATATAATGTTATTTTAAACTTTTGGCGATTATATTTTTTTTATCTTGTACGTGCTGCGTTCCACCTTTCTTTCAGCATCACATATGGGCATTTTTTTTTCAAAAGAAGAGCTCAATAAACACCAGTTGAAAAACTACAGTCACGAAGACAGAAGAAAATAATAAGTTAAAAGAGAATGGAAGAATGTGTTTTTCACTGTTCTCCATTCGAAAGAAGCTTCAAATTTAAGCTTTAGTGTTTTAAAGAACTCTTTATTTAAATGGTTGAAAAACCTGTTCAAAGAACGTTTTTTTATCTATTTCTTGAATTATTCTAAATTTTTTCGAAAGCTTTTTGAAATATGAAATGCATAATAGTAAAACGCATATTTCTGCAGCATCTATGGCTTTTGGGATTTATGTTATTTTACTTCTGCATTTCTTTTGAAGAGAAAGCATATTTTATACACATTTTTCAAAACGAATTGGAGAACCTCTTAATAAGCTTAAGGGTTCGCATATTTGAAAATATTTCAGTATTACATCACGTAGATATATTTCTTTTGAATAACAAAAAAGACAAATTATGAATGACAAAAAGAGACACTTCTGTTTATTAGCGTAATTTTTAAGAAATTGAATATTGGATTTTCAAATAGTTTGATTTTCACTTAAAATTTTTTCTCAAATTGACAAAAATGGTACATTAATAAATGCGGGGACTGTTATATATATATATATATATATATCCACAGGGATTAGTAATATATTATGAGATAATGAAATTTTTATTCATTAAATTTATAAAAAAGATTGTCGTGATTGAAAGCCACCCCTTACACTACTATCTCCCAGCCTATCTGAAAATACTACTGGATGTGTAGGCGGACTTAATGATCAAAAGACATAATTGCACATCAGATAGATTTGTTGATTCTAATCAGCACATAAGTTAAACACACGCAATTTAATTAAGAAAAACAAATAAGAATGGAGTACGACATGGGGAATTACTACTAGCAGAATATTCAGATTCAAACTGAATCTAGGAAAGCTTAAACACGCACAAGTACAGCTACGCTACGTACGAATATTCGCAATATCTTAAATAAAATCACTGACCTTATATTTTACATCGGATGTTCCTTCGTGATGATTACACATTTGTACTGGCTGGGAGAAAGGGTGAAGAATCCACGCTCTGTAATAAGGATTTTCCAAATATTCACTCCGCTTCTCCTCGAGTACCTCCACACTTAATAGCTATCTACAATTGACAACTACTTCGTGCTGACCTCCCGATCTTTAATTCACTTGACTTCTCTCTTCCTAGCACTTCAATTTACTTAACTGTCTTAACTCGCGAAACCCGAACTTATATAATATATCTTATTTGAATAAATCACGCCCGGCTCTCGTTGAAGATTGGTTGAAATAAATAAATTGTCTTTAGGAAAATAGAGGCGGTTAGTAAAAGACCGTATAGGTCCGTCACAAGATCAAACAAAGTCAAACTATTCCCAATGCAGAAAAAAATGACAATTTCTTACAATAAAGACAAGAAACACACAAACACATGAAGAAAGAGAAAAAAGTCAAGTTCCCATCGGCAGATGTCTAGCACTCTAATATCTTTTTTCCTAGGAGACTACACGCAGGACCGAGCATTCCAGCAAATAGTTCATGTCCATGACTTCATCTATCCTACAAGAGTGGGCAATTTGGACTCTAAAATATCTATACTGTGAAGGTGATCTTCATGTCAATCATGACCTCCCACAAGTATAAATTCCATGAGAGCTTTCTCACGTGGTTTATCTGAGATATATCTGTCCAAGCCGTGCTCCAACTTCGAGAGCAATGCTTCCCAATTTTGCCTCATTTGATTTTTAACATAAAGATTTGAGGAATGAAAAGAATTATTAGTATTTCGCTGTTGAATAATTTAAGTTCTCTGCTTAGCCAGAAAATAAAAGAAAATTATGAATATCCTGATATGATACAATGATAAATAATTACTTATTTTAACTACTTTTATTAATTATAAATCAAAAGATATTATATAAAAGTTATGTTTTCAATATTATGACAATATTATTAGCGTATCAAAAGTGTTAGTGAAAGTTTCAATAATAATAATGTATATTCCATATTTATTAGAATAAGATTTAAATGCAAAAATATTTCTGATTTTTTTATGAAATAGTGGCGAAAAAATAAGGCTAAATACATATAAATGAAATACAGTAACATGTATAATTTTTCATAGAAATACCATTTGTAAGATTAAAATTTATATTCCTAATTAATAGGTTTTATTTTAAGGAGATGTGTAATATTTTTTTAAAATTTATTAACATTATATGCCATTAAAAATATACATTAAGCAAAAGAGTTTAATAAAGTTACAAAATGTGTTAAAGATCTGCAGATATATCTTAAAAGTACTAGAATACAGGGTATATTATTCTCTCAATAACACCATGGGCAAATTAAGCAATCCCCAAAATAAATATTCTTTGAAATAATACCGAAGCAGAATAAGTTCATTTCCACGTAAAAATAGAACAAGCGAATAAAAATCAACAAAATTCAGAAGATTGCAAATATTTAAATAGACCATAAAGAACAGAAATAAAAATACTTAGTTTCAGTACTTCTTTTGTATTCCCAAGATAAATAGCAGTTACGTTGCAAATGAATAACTACTTTAATTTTGTTTCTTTGCAGGTGGAAGAAAAATGTGTGTCAGAAGAATTCAATGACTATGGAGGAAAATAAATTCCGAGCTTTAATGTTTTCATTTGCTTTCTTTTAAAAGTTTGGTTACCATTCTTGAAAATAAAGCATTGTGTTGCAAGAATGATTCATTTTCTAACGAATCAGTGAACTGTTTATACAAATTTGATTATAAAGAACGCTTTGGCGAATAATGCTTAAGACGAAGAATTATGATATGTAAATGAGTTCTTCGAAGTTCATTTAATGCTACCTTCTGTAAAAAATGGAATCAAAGTATTATGTTTATTTAAAAAAAATATAAGGATTTCGTAAATTTTCGAATCTACAAAATGGCAATTTACAAAAGAAAATATTTGTGTGTGTGTGACCCTCATTTTTATTACATTTTTATTCTCAGAGATGTTCAACTAATTAAATTTAAAAAGTAAAGAAAATTCATTTTATAAAAAGAGTATTTTGATGTGTCGTTAGTGATTCTATATCTGCTAATATTAAATTATATAAATTACAAATGTATTTAATGATTCCTTTTTAAAAAATATCCCAATAATTTAATAGTATTATCTGGAAATAAATTTAAGTATACACTATATATATATTTGTGTTATTGTTAACATTGTATTGATCATGGATACCCTGCTATTTTTCTTTACAGTTGCTTTTCTAATAGTTCTACAAGAAATGACAATATGTATAACAATATCATTTTTAATTAGTTGTACAGTTAATGGATAGATGGTCTCACATGCTAAATAAATTAATACACATCTATTTGTAAAAAATGCAATACCATGAAAAAATCATCAGAATTAAATGAACTTTGCAGCAAATATCATCTATAGGATGGTATGTAATATAATAAAGTTTCAGAGCAACCACGCATGCGGGGTGTGCGCAGCGCCCTCCGAACTGATGCTGAAAGCGTATAAATAGAGGATGGTAGTGGGACGTTCAAAATAGTTTATGATTATTTGGTAGTGGCATATGTTTAGTGAGACCTAAGTACGCCTCCACGATGAAATAAGGATAAATTCCTACAACTTACGGAGTTTGAACGGGACGAGGATTATCTACCTTCGAGAAGGAAGATTTCCCTTCCGTGCAATAGGAGCTCGTGTGCAGTGGAAGAGTTCCACAACGATGCGAGTTTGGAAGCAGTGGCCCCATGAGCACCGAATAATTCGAAACACTGGCAGTGGATGACAGAAAGCGACGTCAGTGCGTAACGATCTACACCTGTTCCGCAATGCGGTGAATGACCTTACAGCATCCTACAGGCAATTGGCAGCCCGTTGGTCAACTGCTACAGGTGTACTAATGTCGACTTCGTCAATTCGTCGATGTCTGCTGCATCGTGGATTGCGTGCAAGGATGCCTTTATATAGGATCCCCATCCTGGCAAACCATCGACGGTTGCGTCTGCACTGGGCTAATGAGCGCAGAGCCTGACAAGCTGATTTGCACTAAGTTGTCTTTTCAGAAGAATCATGCTTCAATTTGCGGGAACATAATGGCCGCATTCGTGTTAGACGCTATGTCACTAAATGCTGTCTTCCAGAGGGCGTTATTGAACGACATAGTGGTCTAACACCCAGAGGTATGGTTTGGGGTACGATTTCGTATCCTGGACGAGCCAGTTTGCTACGAATGGAGGGTAATCTCAATAACAACAGGTACTTCCGTGAAGTGCTAAAGCCCGAAGTCATTCCCTTCCTTCAAGGCATCCCTGGAGCTATCTTTCAGCAGGATAAGGCACGCCCACATGTTGCAAAGTCTATTCGAGACTTCTGTTCAATCCAACACATGCAACTTTTTCCTTGTACTGCTTATTCGCCGGATATGTCGCCTATTCAGCACAGGTAGGATTTGGTTGGTCGACGTCTCGCTCGCGATCCGCGTCCTGCAGCTTCAAAAGACGAGCTTTTTCTGCACATACCAGCAATATAGAATGTTCTTCCAAAAGCAGACATTCAATATTTATTTGATTCCATGCCACGTCGTATAGCAACATTTATTGCAGCGCGTGGTTACTACACCAAATACTGATTTCGGACATCTAATATTGTTCTTTTGCTTTGAAAATTTCGCCATTCATTTGTACTAATAGAAGTAATTTGTGCATAAAATTTCATTAAATTCTGATGATTTCTTCATGTTGTTGCATTTTTTAAAAACAGTTGTATAATTATATATTTTTTAAAAAAAATAATTGTATATGATTAGGTTGTACTTTTATTTTCTGTAAATTTTAAAACAATATTTAGACCTTTTGAATGTATATATATGTACACTTAATGTTAGTTTATCATAATTTATATATATATATATATATATATATACTAATTTTATGCGTTATTGATGTACTCATTTCTATCGTGTGGGGAAAATGTTTATTGCTGTACTCAGTAGTAATTTTTTTCATCTAATCTTTTAGCATTGATTTTAACGTATAGTAGTAATTATCATAGGCTATAATGTTAACGTTTTATTGTGGTTTTATTTGTAATAGTTAAACTTCTCTTGATATTTCTTACTTTTCCTATGGCCTGAGTATTGGCAAATATAGGTGAAGCCGCAAAACTTTGTTGAAACCTGCAATCCTGGTTCCTAAGCCCAGGAGTTTGCTATAGTACTACTGTGGCTAATATTTTTTACTATCTTGACTAGTTATCTTAGGTTTATAACTATTTTGTGTAAAGTGTGTGCGTGTGTATAGCAAATCATCTGAATTTTCTCTTGAGGATTTTAATCCATTATGGTCTCGTGCCCTTTGAGACATAACGTGTCAAACAATTTAGAGTTTACACACCTAATGGGATATAACCATAGCCTTGACTCTACAAAACTAGAAGTTCGGTATTTTTTAAATTAACGATGTAATGTCACCTGAATATCTGGTCCAATCAGAAAAGCCTTTACCGGAAATCATAATATTTTAATAGCTTCCGGTTAACCCTCAATATAAATAGTCAAGATGTCTGGGTGTAACTAAAGTCACCTTTGTCAACGACAAGTATACTGCGCGTATTAAGGACTTGTTTTGTGATTTTCTACATGTTTCCTGTTTATGAGTGTGTTTTCTACGTAAATAAATACATGTGAATTAAAGCAGTAAAATTGGTCCTCCTCAGTTCGTTCAATGACTGCACGAAACAAATTAATTGATCTCACATCAAGTTGTTTTTTATTCAAAACCGGTAACACTACATATATACACTCATGGACAAAAAAAATTAGCTTACAAAGAAATAATTTCGAGCTCGTAACGAAATATGGCATGGAGGTACATGTCAGGGAGATATGCAAATGATTAGAAATGCAGTGTCATTGCGCATTACGTACAGCCGGTAGAGGGCGTTTAAAGTCGTTCTCCGTGGAGTATAAAACACGTAACCAATGCTTGTGTGTGTGTGCGGAATATTTTTCAAAGGAAGCGCTGAGGTAGACATGCCATTACGCCATTTTCGAAGACAATATGAGCAGCTGTCACAGTTTGAGAAGAGGAGAATCATCGGCATAATGGAAGCTGGGTGGACAGCTAGGCAAGTAGCTCGTCAATTAGGCCACTCTGATTGTGTAGGAGGTGTTGAGACCAGTATATCCGAGGGATGTCATTTACACGAAGAAAAGGCTCAGAATGCCCTCGACAGATCAGTCGTCAAGAAGACCGCCCAATGGTATGAAATGCAAGGATACAGCTAAC
Source organism: Trichonephila clavata (assembly GCA_019973975.1). Taxonomy (NCBI): domain Eukaryota; kingdom Metazoa; phylum Arthropoda; class Arachnida; order Araneae; family Nephilidae; genus Trichonephila; species Trichonephila clavata. The sequence continues at coordinate 7,779 of BMAO01006497.1, forward strand.
TGCTTCATCGTCCGTCATCCAAGCACAGGTAGCATCTTCACTAGGGCCCCCTTTTGTCTTCTCGAACCATACGAAAGGGGGTGGCTTAAGGACATTTGGGATCACGGCGCCCTTGGATCACGAACCCTTGACGCCCACTCGTCAACGACTTCGTTTGGAGTGGTGCCACTCACGAGGAAATTGGACTGCAGCGGAATGGAACCAGGTCGCCTTTAGTGACGAATCAAGATTCAATCTCATCAAAAATGACAATAGTGTTCGTGTTCGTGGTGGAGACCCCATGTTGAACGCCTCAATCCTTCCTTTGCTTTACAGCGACACACCACTCCCATAGCTGGTGTGATGGTATGGAGTGTCATTGCTTACAATACACGGCCACTCCTAGTATTGATCCGTGGTACCCTGACAAGTGTGTCACAAGACTATCTTCGCACTGTTACTACCTTTCCTGGGCCTGCCCGATCCCAGATTTGTCTCCAATTGATGATATCTGGGATCAATTGGAACGGCAATTTGGACATCCCACGGGTTTGAATGAACTAGTGGCAAGGTAACTGGAAATATGGAACGAAATGTCTCAAGACATCATACAGAACTTGTACGCATCAATGCTTGATCATATCGCATCGTGCATTCGCGCTAGAGGGGGTTCAACAGGGTATTAAATTCTGTGTTCTTTTGCCCTTTTCTCTGAAATAAATGATATTTTTAAATTTTATTTTTTAATCATTTACTTATATCAAAGTAGTCATTACGTATATAAAATTTTGTTTCCTTTTGTTTTCCTTCTTGGTGCGATGATGTTTTTGTCTATAAGTGTATATACAGAGAGAGATTGAAAATTTTTTTAAACTGTCATTAATCGGAGCCCCCCGTAGCCTGATGTGACAGCCCGTAGCAAGGGCGTCAAATATAGTATGAAGACTGAACATGAACTGGAATGTACGAAACTTTCAGAAAAAAAAATCCTTGTAAGGGGTATTCATGTGGTAAAGGGGTGTGAATGTGGCACTTTACCAAGCCAAAATACGGATATCATATTTTTATTTTTTGTGTGAGAATATTGTGGCAGTAATTTGAGCCATAAACACAAGTACAGGCTTTGAAAAATAGTATTCTTATTTGAAGTAAGTCAATTCCAGTGAAATGCGACTCACATTGTAAGAATTGGTAAAGTCTTATACTACCTAATTAACCCAAAGTTCTTCGGTAGCTCTGAACCCGACAGAAGCTACGTGATGGACCTTTGTGGCTTCATGCTTTGAAGGGAATGATTAGGATGTTTGAGTCAACTACAATACGTCCAGTTAGAGCACATAAACTTCTTTCAGGGCGCCTGCGCGAATCACCAACACATATCAGGGTAGCTGGTAGTAACAATGCCCAAAAATATGAATTTAGATATGAATTTTTTTCGTTGTATGGAAAGTTTTGCAGTGACTTTTTTCCTACTATCCAAACGAAATCAACCGCTTGTAAGAACTCAAACACAGTGATTATGATAAACGTTTGAAGTATGCTCTCTAATTTTTAGGCGATGTCCTCCTATGTCTAATTCTGGGGAAACTTATTTTCATTTCAATGCATCTGTTAACTCTCAAATTTGATTAGCACTAAGCCAGCACAAGAAATTCCAATACATTCCCTAAAAGTCATCGTTGGGTGTAGCTTTACAGACGAATTCGTCACTCGACCATCCATTTTTCAGAACGCCTCTGCGACAGGACCAGGAACGTGTGCTGGTATTGCACAAAATCATCACATGCTGAGTAATGATTTCAATCTACAACTTCGACAAAGAAAATGCTTTAGGCAGGAAATATTTATGCAGGATGATGCACCTCCACCCATTGAATAATGTTATGTCGTAGCGGACACAAAAAGACTGCAACTCCGAAATCTACTATAAAATTAAAAGAACTTTGAAACTATGACGTTAGCTAATAGAAAGGGAACATTTTGAAAGTAATAAAAAATCTTTCCGAATTGCTATGCAACATAAATAACAGTTTTCTAGAAAAAGAGCAACTGAAAACAAATTGATAATAACTGTAATTTATAACATTTCTCAATTTTATATTAATGGCATTTAATTAAAAAATTAATGAATTTATAAATCAAATGATTAGTTATGAACTTTTATTTTTATTTCAATTTCTTACTGGTTTTAAAAAAATAATCATTCACATGTATATCACAAGATCGTGGCCTTTGATAAAGATTACTTTAAAGGTCATATTTTATATTGTTTTTTGATGCTGCATTTAGAGGTATTGGTGAAACAATCTTATGTAGATATTAATCATATTTATTGTACTTGGAGACACGCACAAACATATGAATCTTAAACATAACACTTAATACAGAAAACACACAGCACAAAAAGAAAAGCGCGTTCCATTTTGACGAAGACAAAGAGTTTCCAGAATCTTGGATATTTATATGAAGCGAAAACAGGAAGTCGGGCAAGAAATAATAATTTTCATGTGAGGCCAGAACCATTACAAATTAAAATTTTTTTTTATTCAGAATGATATTCAGAGCGAATTATTACACACACACACACACACACATATATATATATATGTATAGTGTTATAAAAGAGCTAAGAACTTAAACTTGGAGGGAAAGGTTGCACATTTATGTGTAAACGTTTACTTTTAAAAATTAATATTTAAGTCCTAAATGTTAAATTTTTTCAAGTGACTGTGAGAAATCAAGCAACCTTGAAACTTTCTATAATTTCTCAAGTGAAGAACAAAATCAAGTGTAAATCTGAAGATAAGGAATTTAAAATTAGGCATATATAACTAGTAAAAAGTTCATATTTTCGTACAATTTATCTTAAGAATTCAGTGAACCTTAAAGAAATTTTGCATTTATTAAATAAGGGCTGAATGTAAAGGTTAGTCAAGGAAAAGAACCATATTTATTTCGAACTAACCTTTTAAACAGAGGAAATAACTTTGAAATTATTGAAATATATTTAATATTTTTTTCAATATAACTTAAACATAATATTCCTTTTAGAATATGTATGGAGAACACAGGAAAATTTTTGTATATTTTTAGAGAAAGCCATTACTTGTGTTTCAAATTTTGGTTTTACAAGCTTTCAAAATTTTTTCTTCAGTTTATGCGCAGATAGTAGCATAAATATGGTTACATGAGATGAGTATAGTTGAATATAGTTTACACAGTTAATAGGTGTTGAGAGTGAACACACATTTTCGAATATCTTGTGGGATATATTTCGTTAAAAACTTGCTACATGCGTATATTTTATCAACATGGTTTTTGTGTTCTAATAAGGAAAAATTATGTTTCTTTATGTGTTCTTTCCTACAAATTACTAATGTTATTTAATTCGCCTGATTTTATTATTCCTTTTTCGAAAGCATTTTTTCTACATTGGTTGACAAGAACTAAAAATAAGATAAATTCAAACTTGGAGGTAGAAAAAAAAAGTTCGAACGCACAGTGCCATTAAATAAATTATAGTTTAAAAAAAAACGAAAGAAATCGCTTTTATACTGATTCGAACTAAAAAGTAAAGAAAATAATTCTTAATAAAAGAATAAAATGATGAACGAGAAAATCAATGCCATTGGGGTAAAAGCGTGGGGTGCTCTATATTTATTGTTATAAATTCGTACAAATCCTATTCCGAAATGCTGAAAATGTAAAAATGTAGTACAAATCACCCTGCACTTTTACCCCAATGACATTAATTTTCTCGTTCATCATTTTATTTTTATATTAAGAATTATTTTTTTACTTTTTAGTTTGAATCAGTATAAAAGCGTGTTCTTTAGTTTTTTTTTTTAAACTATAATTTATTTTTCATTTTTTAGTTTGATCTACAATAAATGCGTGTTTTTTAGTTTTTTAAACTATCATTTATTCATTGTTGAATTTATACTTGAGTTTGATATTTGGAGCCGGAATTACGTGGCTAGTAGAAAAAGTTCGAATTGAAAAAAAAATTAGTGTACCATGTTTTTGTAACGGACTAAAAAGTATAAAATTCCTCCTCTTCGTTTTTTCATCTTTTCTTACATTTTTATACATTGTCATCTACATCTGAGCTATGGTCCAGATATCAAATCAGTAACTCATTGGAAAGTCACACAGTTTAATCAATTACAAAATTCTACACGGACAGACATTCAAGAAAGCGATTTAATAAAAGTATGATAATATTAAGCGTCAATCGTATTATCCCCTTTTAAACGTATTGCTATAATGTTAATTCATATCATCACTTCTAAACATATTGCTTTATTGAAAAAAATATTTAGCAGTTAGAAGATAATTTTTTTTCACATGTACGAGCCTTTTTTATTTTCATTTTCAGAAAAATGTTTATATTATGGTTAGAAATTGCTTGCACACACCCACCCTCCACTTTCTCACATAAAGAACACTTTTTTTGTTTTATTTTTATTAACCACAAGTGTATTTTACACTTGCATATAATTAACTTTAAAAACACACTCGCTTTAGGGTTACACCTTATTATTTTAATCGCCAAATCTGACAATGTTATATGGAATTAGTCGCAAATTTAAAAACGGTATATGGAATTAGTCTCCAAATTTGAAAATTGTATATGCAATAAGTTGCCAAATCTGGAAGTGTTATATGGCATTGTCACCAAATCTGATTATCGTTATTCCTGATGTTCCTGATAATCACAATGGAACAAAATTATGAAATAATTGTATTGTCATCGGTCCTTGAAAAGTGTGCAAATATCAAAATAATCTGATCTTTTAAAGTGGGTAAAAATCGAGTTCTAAGATTCCGTTACAAACAAATGGATTTTATAAAAGCGTGTTAAAAATTCAATGAAATATAAATTCAGATCATTATCATTATCAACAATTTACTTAGCAAAGGGAATGTAACTTTATTTTGCTATGAAGCAGACAAAAATTATAACGATACTTTATAATTCCAGTTTTTTAATAAATTCTAGAACCTTTACCAAGAATATTAGATCATTCACGGTAACGAAGAAGTCAATGGATTAAAATGTAAAATATAATGTTTTTTTAAAGCTTTCCTTGATTTAAGACAGTGATGTGGAGTTATATTTACTTTATATGATCCTAATCTTCTCATCAGAGCAGACAATTTATGCATACCAATACACGAATTATAATAAGCAAAAATAAAAAGTGAATGTCAATTAAGCCTAAAACTTTTACGTGTAGTCAAACAAAATAATAAGAGAAAAATATAAGTATTAGAAAATATAATATATAAATTAAACACAAATAAAACTGCAGAAAGAAAGTAATTAAAAAATTAATCATAAATGCAAAACAATATACCAAAACTTTTTAAACGATCAGTTAAAAAATAGAAATGAGCAATTTGTGTTAGAAAATCTGTACTAGAAAAAAGACAGAAATAAAATATGATACAAACATTAGTCAGGCGCATTCTTTGTGAAACGATTAAAATTAAAATAAATTTATGAAAAGAAAATAAATTTTAAAAGCAGAAAGTGAAAAATTTCTGAAAAAATTAGGCCAATCTAACGTTTATTTTATTTTTATGATTAGAGGTTGTAAAATTAACTCAAAATAATTAAATTCTAAATATTACTTATACTTTTTTTTAAAAAAAGTTAGTATTTTTGAAGTGTTTCTAAAAAGATAATTGTTTCTTCTCATTAAAATTTGAGGCACTCTCATATATATATACATGCATGTATGTGTGTTATGACTATCGCGCTTTAAGTCATCATTTAAATGTGATTAATGTATTGCCGTTTTGACTACATTGTTTGTTGTTTTTTTCTCTACGCTTTTGTAAAAGTCGTAGATCTTTAGTTATTTTTCATTTCTTGTACTTTATTCTAACTATTTATCTCTCTCTCTCACACTCAGAAGGTATAAATTTACACGTTGCTAATTTCGTTCCGATTCCTGCTTTGACTAATTACTTTCATCACTATTACTTAGATTGCTATAAAATTGGAAACTTTTCCATAGACAAATCTATGCGATACATATTTTGAACGAAAAGTAAATTATTGTCACAGTGCATATTCTTAAGCTTATGAAAAAGTATTCGATTTTCTTATTCATTAAAATATGAAATCCGGCCTAGGGGCTGGAATCTGCACGATTTTGTAAAAATAATTTTAAGAAATCAACAGTTATTGATTTTAAATTATTGAAGGATTTTAAATTGTAAAGAACCATATTTTAGGAGAAAAATATTTTTTCCATAAATGACTTGAAAATTAGCGAATTAAAAATAAATTATTCTTAGCGATGGTCCGTTTATATCTCCATCATATTTTGAAATACTTTTTTTTTATGTTTCTAAGAATATATTAAACTTTCCCATTAACAGATTTATTTTTTTTTACGAAATTTTAACAAGGATACAAAAAAAAATATTAGAATCATTAATTTTCTTTCGTATTATGTAAATGCTATGCATTTTAAATTAAAAACAAAATAAGTTTCTTTTTTTTTTCATATGCTCAATTTTTTGCTGTCCTGTATTGATTTTTACTTGCTTTAAATGTTTTTTTTAATTCTACAAATTCTTTTAAATTCACAAACAATTTTCTCACTTGGATCAAATTTCTCTCGCAGAATTCTTTTTAATATTTGATGAACGTCCAGCCTTGGGGAAAAAGTAAAGTTAAGTAAAGGAAAATCTTTTTCTGGAGAAAGATGACAGTGAAAACTTTCTTTTTTGAATGTACACGAAAAGGAACACAATCTCAGTTCACCCTCTACCAGTAAAGTATTTTTTCATTTTCGTGTTTGCTCTTTTTCCTGGTCGATTCTTTTCGGATTACCTTTTTCTCTCAAAAGAAAACTGGGAAAAATTGTGTTTTCCTTCCAGGTATTCGTTCTTAATAAAGAAAGTTGGAGAAAACTGGTAAATGAATCAATTTCAAATTTTCAAGCAAATACTCTTTTCTATCACTTTAATAATTTTATCAATAATTTACCTAATATTCTTCAACATTAAGTAAAAAAAATCATATTTTATCTTTAAAAAAAAGAGATAATTCTTACGAAGACAATTGCCTTAGAAGATAGTCTTTGTAAAAAAGTAAATGATAAATTGGTTTTTAAACCATCTAAATTTATATATACATATTTTAAATTATTTTCAAACAGTCAAGAGATTTCCCCAGAAATAATTTCTTTCTGAAATGGTGTACATTGTAACATTATAAATATTATGATAGCATTATTTGAAAACTTTTTACACTCGATAAAATAAAATAAACACCCACCAAGTAGCAATTATCCGAATTGGATGAAAAAACCGTTGGATGTCAAGCATATATAACTAGAATGCGAAACGCTAATATTATCTAGAAAGTTTTCAGGTAGGCAGCAATAATAATGAACATAATTTACAAAGTAAATAAATAAACATGCATGTTGGTTCATTTATAGCTCTGATATAAGCGGTTATCTGGCTTGGTATTGACCCTTAGCGTACCAAACACGCTATTAGTGCACATTTGCATACTAAACACGTTCCAATTAGCAAATTAAATCTCACACAGCTGATATATTCATGGACGACCAAACATCAGAGCCTTATATTTTTGTGTTGAGGAAAGATCTGGAAATTTCGCAGGCTAGAAAAATAGAAACAAGCAGTCATGTAGTACATTAGTACACATGCACACATTTTATTGTATAGCTGAAGGCCAGGAATTGTATGGTTGAAATTAAATTAAAGGTTCCTATAAAGGAAGCTAAGCACCATGGAGCCTAAAATCTCGTTCATTAACACCCATGCTTGCGGATGCCATGGATGATTACGAAAAATGTCGCAACTATAAAATGAAACGTCATCTCATAAATAACTTTTATTGTTTGGGGTTTGTGGCTGGCCATAATCAGAAGATTATCCCACTCTTGACATAGACGTCATCAGAAAGTTCTATACTTGTCAGCAAAGGTCCAGCTTAAAACTGGGTTAATCAATGAAACGTATTCTAATCCAATCAGTGAGATTCCGTGTTGAATGCGCTTTGTACTTCTGCAAACGACGTGATACTCGGCATCGGTGAAGAAAGTTGTCTCATGATATCAGCCACAGGAAGTAATGTTTTGACTGCACTCAGTTCTTTCATAGAGAGCTTAAGAGACGGAGAGTGCAAATCAGACGGAAACATTTGTGCCATGCTACATCTTCGTTCTTGGTCGACCACTACATTTTTGAAACTTTGTACAATCAAAACCATTAAATAGTAATATTTTTCATGACCCAAATGCCTCGTGATCTAGTAATTTGAGCATTTGGCTTTCTTTAGTTGAATTGCGCGTCCTATCTTGAATGACAATATCTGCCCATATTCTTTGATCTTTTACATTCACTCGAAAGTTTTGACGGATCTATACGCGTCTATGACTAACTTTTTTGGGACTCTTCTGGGGCAATAGTTTTACCAACCAACTTTCCCCTAAGGAAGAAAGCGTGATTATGCAAATTAAGTATAGTATATAAATTCTGTTAGAGTTAGTTGGTGAGTGGAAGACCGTTAATTTATTAAGTGCAAATCTAAGTTTATCAGTTGAAGAATTCCAAGAGAGGATCATTCGGAGGCAATCGAATCCTGTTCAAGACCTTAACAGTAGGATTTCACAAGAGTACAGGTATCGTGGTCCTTATTTAAAAAGAAGTTTAGCTTATATATTAGTGCGTGGTTTAGTTGATATTGAGCTTGTATAGGTTTTCATGGAATCAGTTGAGGGTCCGTAATATTATCCCCAGGCTAACGAGTCTCACCTTCGCGCTCTGCATACTGATCGAATTCCTTAGTTGGATTATTATTGTGCTTGTTTGATATTTCGTGGCAATAAAATAATTAGAGTGAATCATGTTTACTGATTATTCAGTTCTCCCCACACATTTAGCCGGATCCGCGAGTAGACAAGATGGATTAGAGGGAAGCATGAACCGACAAGCATTACAATGCTTTGAAACCGGTTTTTCTTCAGTTTAACGTATCATTTAGGTATTTCGTTGTAATGTCCTGGAGTTCTAACTAGTCAGTTACTGACCCATCAGAAATACCTATTCGCATATTATACTTAAATAAAATTTAGTGTGTTACGTAATGTACAACACAAAGTATTGCACAATGCATGTAATTTTTAGTTTCATTCGGAAAACTTTTTCTTGATGTATCACTGTTAATGTAATGGAGAGTGTGATTTTCTCATCCATGGTTATGCTTTTTAGAGTAGTTACTTAAACTATTAACATACTATAGACCTCATCATCCTAGGGATGTGAAATTTTTTGTGTAAAATTGTTCCTATCGTTTAAAAATGCTGTTGATGGAGAATAATGTTTCAAAACATAGCGCTTTTTAAAATATTGTCTGATAAGTTATATTCCGAAATAATATAAAATAAATATTTCAAATCTTCTGAATACATATTCCAATTGTCAGTAATGGGACAAGTATTTCTTAAATATTTATTATAATTTAAACTAAAGTATGATGACAGCCGAATAAATGTTTATTTAAATTAAATTTATAAAGTACTAGTTTATTGAAACACACGATATATGAATTTCAATTACTTAGATATAATGCCTTAGGACCCTTAACATATATCTGTGCACTCGAAAAAAATATCCTTCTTGAAACCAATGTAACTTAGCAATAAAGCAAAACAATCATTTGAAATTTTTATCACATGATAATCAGATATATTTACATTCTTTCTCAAATTTCCGGAGAATTTGAGAAAAATTTAAAAAATTTATAAGGAAATAAAAATTGGACAATTTCTGAAAAATTTGAAAATTAGTATTTTACAGCGCGCAAAAGTCTGAAGTACACAATTTTGATCAAAATTTACAAAATTAACTTTACTTGGTATAAAAATGCTCACTTTCAAAGTTATACAAACTTTAAAAAAATTTAGAGAAAAAATTTATTTTTTAAATACAATTACAACGAAAATTGTAAGAAAAAAATAATTTCAAATTAAAATAAAAAAAATTTATTAAATTTTTTTTGAAAATTGAAGTATAAGTTATGAAGAGCCATATTTTGAACACGTCTATGAAATTTCAAATCGATCTCATAAATAGTTTCTGAGAATTTCTGCGCGCCAGCTAAAATTTGTTGTTTTGAGAAAAATGAAGTTAAAGATACGAAAGAGATAGGGATTTTGTTTAAATTTCTCTAGTTATTTCTCAATGACTTCGGAACTTTTTACAGTATCAACAACAATTTGGTATCAAAATGCTCAGAAATGATGAGGCTGTAACATATATTTTTTTCAAAAAATTGAAAAATTTTAAATTTAAGAGTCCTTAGACTCCTTAATTTCTAAAAGTCATAAAACTGAGATTAAGTTTCACAAATATATTTCTTTAGAATTCCCGACATCACTAAATATTAAAACGTATTAATAGGTAATTACTACAATAATTTAATTGAACCTTCCACTCAAATGTATTGCATAAAATGATTAAAAGTAGTTTTGATCATCTCCACAATCGCCTTCTAATTAAGGAACACCAGAATAACAACCAGTAATATCATAACACAAAATATAATACAAGCTTAATTATACTAAGCAGAATTTAATTTTAAACTGTTACGTTGAAAAGCATGCCTCCCTCCCCCCACAAAAAAATCCCACTAAAATGATACAACGTTTCTTAAAAAGATTATGTTAGAGGTAAAATTACAAAATAAAATATATCATTCATCGAATTAATGTCAACGAGATCATCTGGGAATAGCAATTAATTTCATGTGTCCAGTCTATAGGGAATCCTTACCGTTTCCAATGGACTCCTAGAATATCGGTGACGTTGACTAATCACTAAGATTCTTGAAATTTTCCGACTCTTCTCGAAGTTATCACAACTTGTCTATTGCAGATGAAAGAAAGGGACAAAGTGACCAGAGCTGATTTCTTGTGTACATATGTCCCCAGATGATACTTGCAGAAACAATGGAGGTATAGCAGAAATCAATTTTCCCAAGTGTTCGCTAGACAAAAAGATTTAGAAGTAGATGTAGCTTCAGTTTCTTTTGATGGCTCTAATTCAACACTGATATTATGACATATGACAGGCAAAAATAATTGGATTTAGGGAATTAATTATTTTTTAGAAAATGAAGCATTGTTAAAATATAGTTCATGATCTATTTATTATTCTAATATTAAAGAATAAATTCTTGAATTCTTCATAGAATCAAAGTAATATATCTAAAAAAAACACAGGTATTCTGAAGCATTTGGTGTAAAATTGCTTTACAAAAAAATTTGTAGATAAAATAATTGGAACACATTTTGAAGAATAAATGCCTTTTTTAAAAAAGAAGAGTCTTAAAATTTATTTTGTGACGTGAGTTACTATTCGTTACATATACGTACGAATATATGCAAATATTTATTATAAGTCTTCCAGTTACGGATAAAATAGCAGTGTCCAAATAAATACAGAGATTTTCAAAAAAATCATTTATATTAATGCTCCACTGTTAGTGACTTCAGAGTTTTAAATAATTGAAAATTGTGAATGTAAAAGAAAAAACTGTGAATAAAACTACGACTATGTACAAAAGAAACGATAACTTACTTTTAAATGGGAAATTGTGGATAGAATAAGAAATAATAAGACTTGCATTAGTGAGTGATAATACTAAATATTAAAGAAAAATGTAGATTGAAAGGTTAACAACTATTTCTAATAGAAATATCTACCAAGAAAATCAAGTATGAGGCCAAATATTTATGTGAGGTTTCATATATATTAATATGGTCGTGATGTAACGTGAACATTTTTCAATACTGAAGTTATTGCAAAAAATTTATACAATATTACAGAAAACATTAAAACTGCAAACTTGAAGCCTGAGTTTTGGTTTCCAAAACAGGGCAGAATCATGCATGACTAGTGCTTCTCAAACTTTCCATATATTTGCGAGCCAATATTCAATCATAATTTTCATCGCGCCCCCCTATATAAAAACACAATGTATTTAATTCACTTATACTATAACGCTAAAGATACAATTCGATTTTAATCTCAAAAGTGCCACTGGCGTATATAAAAGTCTCGATCAGTCAAAACGTTAATTTCTTCGTGGACGTATATATACATCTCTCCAAAGTACGATCTTTTCTGTGCACTGCTGTTCATAAAATTATTCTGAAGGCTTTGGAATACAGTAAAAGGCCGACAGTGTTTGAGAAGGATTTATTTATTTCATAGAAGGTTTCAATTACACAAACACACACATATACATATATATATTCTCCCCCCAAATGTATCACATACGCGTGCATACGTACACGGTGCAATTAGGGAGTGAATCGCGTAATTTTTAATAAGCGGTTAAGGGATTAATTATAAACCGTACAAAAATTAATTTTTGTATATACTTTTATATATGACAAGCCCATGGAGTAACTGGTTATTATTAAACTTGTTCTTAACTTAGTATTGTTAAAATCATTATAAAATACATTGTGCAATATTGATATATTTATAAGAATATTGTAATGGTTCAAATGTGTATTTTATTTTTTATTATGTTTATTTTTATTATTTTTTATTTTATTTTTTGTTTACCTTCAGTAAACAAACACAAATTAATATTTTTTTAAAAAATAATCTTTTGTTTTCAACTTTTCAAAACGCTCAAGCCCCCCTCCAAGATTTATCACGCCCCCCCAAGGGGGCGCTCTTCACAGTTTGAAAAACGCTGTGCTTGACGACGCCGAGTAAATTTTTTTTTCCATTTCAACAAAATCTTCTTCAACTGCTATTCTAATATTGCTGAAATATAAGTGTAAAGCATGAAAACAGATATTTGACAGCATGGAATGTTACATTATTGTATTCTCGGAGCCTAATAGTGATATTCGTATGGATAAGTTCATAATCTAAGCCAAATGGAATGCAAATAATTGCACTCGAACGAATGGAACAAGCCTCGTTTCCTGGTGTTTCATAATTTGTTTTAATAGACAGGAGGAGGAAGTGAAGAATTGGCCTTGGGGCATTCAGTCTTATTACGAAATACTAGTAGCAAAGTGTAAATGGTGAATATGGTTATGATTTTCTCCACACATTCATTGCCCCGCCAGTGTACAAAAATTAATAAAGAAACAAATTTTCAAAAATTGTTAGAAAGCTATTGAACGTTTTCATATACTTTTGTATATAAAAATACATAAAAGTATTAGTATATAAAATTTTCCAAAAATATTAAGTGATCATCGCTTGTGATCATGAGTCATGCATATGAAAATTATATATTCCCAAAAGGATGTAGCAATATAGGAATAAGGGAATGTTTAGTATGTGGTTTGTTTAATCTTAACAGCAAATTGGTTCTCACGTAAACTCGCATGCTGTTTGCGAGATCGTGAGAAAATAATCTTTGTACACCACCAAGACAAATCCGGGATGATTTTACCCGAGAGTTAGAGAGCTATAAATGCAATACGTATCACAATAGCTAATATCTCAAGAGCATCTCAGAAATCCTCTGCTCTGAATCCAGATAAGAATTTCTATCTTTTAATAACCTCCAGCCGTAATATATTAAAAGACCGGCTAAAGTCTGTATTTTAGTCTTACTGTGAAAACAAGGAATGGACTACCAAATGCCCTAATGAAAAGGCAAATAATTTAATACTGGTATTTTGCAACATATTTTTAATTTTTTTTTAAATTCATTAAATAATGTATAAAATATTTTTAAAAAGTTGCACTATATATATACAATTAACTCTCGCTAATTCAAAGTTTCGATAATACGAACCTCTCGATTATTCGAAGTATATGCTGAGAACGTAGAAAAACTCTTCATATTTCTTACCAAAACATACGTTTTGGTACATTCAATATTTCAAAGTAAAACCTGTAATGACCAAACAACAACATGCTATAATTCAAAGCTATATATATAACTCTCAACAAGTCGAACATAGACTACCATGTAGTGTCCTGTAGCAAACAGGTTTGAACTTACATGCTTTGTGTTGTATTATCTCTGCGTGTCTCCCCTGTAACACAGCCTCGTTGATGACCATTTGTCTATCATCCAATAATTTTTATTCCAGTACCATTTGGCAAAAAGACACGTTAATTGCTTTCCTTTTTCAAGTGGACAATAGACCGACCGCACTTGTTGTCAGTCATCCGTATCTTCCGTTTAACACGTGGCCTTGCTACACATGTGTTTAAACAGGATAATCCGCTATTGTGAAGAGGAGATGTGTAGGATTGTGTAATAGATGATAATTTTGTTGAGCTAAATGATTTAAAAAAACCTTTTGAGTACTCTTGTTAAATATTTTATTAGGAATAATGCATTAGAATTTTTTTAAGTAATAGACATTTTTTGAAGCTGCATTGCTTTAATTAATTTCAAATATATTTGTTTCAAACTTTTCAAAATGATCTAAAATAATGAAATGTTTGTTTGCTTTTATCTTTTGTATGTATATTGTATTTCGTCACTAATATTAAAATATTTGAAGATGTCATTTTATTATAAGAAAGAAAATCCAAATTATGTTCAAGTAGCTATATTGAAACTGATTATCTCTTATTGAATGGTTAATATGCTTATATATATATTACGTTTTTGCCCAGAAATAAGAGAGAGAGAGTTCAATTACCCAGAACTTATACTATACTGGAAACGTGAGATATATAAAAAATTAAGTAGATAATGTCAAAATATTTTATTTGAAGTTGAAAGAAACTGGCTGGAAAAGATATAATAAAATACATAATAATCTTCTGATGGTCTTCGTAATATTTTAAAAGTTTCAAACAAAACATTTTTTTTTACATAATTTGTTTATCTGTATATAACAATATAATTTTTTAATAACATTATTATTACATATGAAATTCAAAAGGCTTAAAAAAATTCATCACTCAAGATATTAATCCAGCTATGTGACATCCATATAAAGAGGAATAAAATGTGAAATTATTCATTATTTGTATAGTTTACAAGTTCCCAAAATTATTTTTACCCATTCGGTTCGCTTTCTGACGCAGTGGACGTAATTGTTCTATGCTTTTTTTTGTTTTGTTTTGTAAGCTAAAATGCAGCTTTCGCGAAGAAGAATTTAAAATTAAAATAAGGTAAACGTGAGAAAAATTGGTAGTTAAGTTAAAGAACAATTAGAACAAAATTTAAAAACGCATTTTTATATGAAAGAAAGAGAGAGAGAGAGAGAGAGAGCGAAAAACCTTTAATAAAATTTTTTTCTCTACATGTTCGAAAGAAGGGGTAATTATTTTTTTAATCAAGAAATATTTCAGACATTTAAAAATGTTTATTACTCTCTTATAAGGAAGGAAAAAAGTTAAAGTAAAAAACTTAAATACATTTGATCAGTAAAATTATAACAGATTTAATTTAAAGCAAAATTTATAAATTATTAAATGCATATAAAACGGGAAACCATAAAATGATATTTATACTGACATATAAACTAAAGTAAAAAATAAGACCTCATTCTAAGGTCTAATAATAACTGTAAGAAAAAAAATTCTTCATTTTTAAAATTTAATAGATATTTCAATAAAATATACTCCTTTGAACCACATTTAAAATAAACCATGAAATATAAGAATTTATAAGTGAATTTTTTTGTATATTTGATGAACAATTTCTTACTTTATAATATAAAATTAAAAAAAAAAACTACCAAGATATTCTTTTCCTTTTGAAATAGTTTAAATATTTTCCAAAAAGATTCTTCCATTAAAATATAAACATTGATTCAAACTCACCTTAATTACTTTGCAGGGAAAATTAAATATTGATTTGAAAAAAAAAATATTCGTGGTAGAGTTACTCAAAAAGTAATTATTCCAAGAAGCAATAAGAAAGAAAAATGAGATTATTTCTATAATGTTTGAATGCGTTGAAATTCTTTCCAAATGATCGAAATAAGAGAACAATATCTGAAGATGTTATTGCATTTAAATTTTATTTTTAAAATAATGATTCTGGAATGAAAAAGCTAAAATATTCTTCACAATCTACATATCTAATTAACTAAAAATATCTTAAATAATTTTTTTCATCAAAAAAGTATGAGCAATTCTTTATTACTAATTAATAAAATTCTTGTTGAAAAATATATAAATTTCAGTAGAGGAAATTCATCAGAATGTAACGAGAAGTTTACCATTACATAATATAGGCATACCAATTACTGTTAGAATTCAGTGGTGACGATATATGGGATGGTTTACGGAAGGAAATTTAACTCAAATAACTTTCAGGACGAGAGAATGGTTCAGGTGTAGGAGTGGGAAGCATTCCTTTATGAAATTTCGGTATTTCCCATGTTTGTTCTAGTGGCATTACTCAATGGTTGGCATTACTGCTGTCAAAGGGAGAAAAACGAAATCACCCGTTACCGCTAACGGATTCTATTATCAATCAAGATTACAGCCATTTATAGGTTTCAAGTAAAATTAATTAATTTTAAATGTTAAATCTTAAATAAGATTACTAAAATGAACACAATGTACAGAAAGCCAACTTTACAGTTAAATTGCTCTTTTATTTATATAAATAGGTTTTTTTATTACTTCAACTTTTTAGGATATTTAGTATGCGAATAGTGCTATTATGTTTAAAAAGATATGTATGTTTCAAAATAAGCATAATAAATTAACAACTTTTGACTCATAATCCAGAAATAAAAAGAAAATGGAAGGGGTTATAAGCATATTATGCAGCTTATTAAATATAGTAATTTCACTGTCGTATGCTGCTTGTAGCCGTGGATACATCTTTGTATATTCCAGTGTCAACCAGACTCAGGAAAACTTGAAATCATGGCAGTGATATCATCAACGTGTAATAAAACATTTGTGCAAAGATTCAACAGTAATTAGTGCAGGCATTTAACAGATATCGTGAAACTCTCTCTACCATCTTTCAAGTGATCACAATTTTTATCGGCTTCGCCACGACTTTGAATTTAACTCACGTAGACTATGATGGAAAAACTACCTTTAACAAGATTCTACTGCGATGCACAGACTGGAACAGTGCCTTTCTAGAAAAACAATGAACAATGAAAGGTAATTAAATGGTCTAATTCAATGGGTGCCGCTTTTGTCTTACTGAAGATGGCAATGGAATTTGTGTGGGCGAGAGAAAAGTGGTCTACGAGAAACTCGCAGTTCATTGTGCAGTGTCTTACGTCTGGAAGATCCTGTGTCATGGTCGTCTGGAGTGCAATTGTGTATGATGCAAAAGAAATAACAGTTTTTGATCCTTCCATAGTCTTCGGCAAGCCAGCGTTACGTTGAATTAATTATTCAGCAAGCAATTATCCTTTCTGAGTTCCAAGTTTAAATAGTTTTAAATTAATTCCAAAAACACAAAGGACTTGTTTGACCTTAAATGGCTGCCATCTAAGGAGCTTTTCTGTAACGCATTGATGTTGTGACGGGTCTATCCGCGTCAATCTTCTATTAATCCTCTTGGGTAACTTTGGGGCCAGCAATTATTCTATTTCACAGCCTCCTCGGGAAAAACACGAGATAGTGATATGCTAATGAGTTCGACTATATAAAGTCTAGATTTAGTAAGAAAGAGAAGGAATTGCCAAATTAAATGTAAGTATCGTCAACGGATCTCTTCAGCGAGCTTAGCGCGTATTAGATAGTATTTGATATTATTAATCATTGAAGTAATCAAAGAGATTAGATTTAGTACCGACCTGACGTGAGTAAGGGTTCGTCTCCTTTGTCAATTCTGATAGCTGAGATTACTTAGTAGGGAATATTAGATTTGAAGGTTAGAATTGAATGTTAGATTTGAGTATCAGGATTAATATAGGGATTAGATAATCCCTATATTAGATATAACTTGTGCTTGTTAATTGTATTTGTCTGTCTACAATATATAATTATTGTTATGGCTTTTGTTGGTGATGCTATGTTTCTTTCCACACCAGGCGCGCCGGGCAATGTGAACCCAGTCCAAGATAGGACAGGGGCACGACAATGTTTTACCTTTATCCAGCGATCCCATGAGACATTTTTCAGAATACGAATATTTCGGATATAACGTTACTATACACCATTGCCTCCACCCATTACGTGTAATCCAATGGAAAGTAATAGGTTTCTAACAGCATGGGACGGATTGTCGCTTTGGGAGAGCTTGGTCCTCCGGATCAAGTAATGTCACCTAAAAGAATCTGTAAGGCATTCTAAAAAGACTTCTGGCATGTTATAATAAGAATAAGTGTTCCCTTACACAACATTGAAAGATAACACTTTTGCATTTTGCACAATAAGCTTTTGCATTTTATAGTTTCAAATTTTAATATTTATTCTATCTCTATCATAAACATTTAAACAATATATCTTAGTGTATTCTATTTTTCCTATATTCTGAAAATTTTTATCCAGGAAAAAATTCCCCTTATAGAGCACAAATACTACAATATATATTTATCACGTTATAAATACACACCGGCTGGGTGGCGTGGTTGGCTTGTAGCTGGCCTTCTTAAACCAAGTTTCGGGTTCGACCCCGGCCCAAGTTGGTGTAATTTCCTGATGCAGAAAATCAACAGCGGACGTATCGTATGATTATACGGCATGTAAAAGATCTCTAGAGTGTCTGTTTGGCTTGGACGCTTTCGGCAAAATTAAATTCTAGTACAGGTTCATATCGTCAGAGATTCGGTGCCTCCCTTTAGGGAGGAAACCGGGCGTCAAAATTTCCCGCGGTGATTGGTATCCACCTATAGGGTGCCACACTAAAAAGAGATACCAGCTTCCGGGAAATGTACTAGGTATGCAATGGTAAAACATCAATCTGCAGCCCATGCGAAAAAATAGATAATTAGTTTTCTATATTATAAAAGATACAAATAATTTGCATTTTTGCTATCACTATTAAATTAAACTTTAACATTTGATTTTTGATCAAGGATTCATTGCATGATGGATAGAATATTTGCCTTTTAACTAACTTGCATTGAAATCTAAGAAAAAGATGCATTGAATCTCTAATCTATAATTTAACAAATTAAATTGAATATTTAATGTAGCATATTTTGAATATTTCTTTCTTCCTTTCTCAAAAATCTCTTATTTTAAATTAAGAGAGTAAGGAGTGGACCCTTTGTATAATTTATGACGTTTCGTTTACTTTAGTTTTTGGAAACATTTTATTGTCCATGTTTATTAAATCTCCTTAATAGCAGTATGTAATTGTAATATTTGAAAGAATACTAAATAACGAATATTGTCATATTTTTAGGTGTAATTATTTGTTTTTAAATTCGTGTTCATGAATTTAATTATAGTAATAATTCATATGTGAAACATTATTATCTAATACCATACAAAAAATTAAATATAATTCTTCTATTATGAATTATGCATTTTATATATTTATGGTTGACTTAATCAAAACAGGAAACAAAAGATAAAAACAAGTAATTGTTCAATATTAGAAGGAGCATAATTCATAAAAATACCATGACTCATAAATGAATTTTATAAATGCTTAAATGAATATTTTATAATATTTTATTTTATAACTCTACGTACATCATAAAAATTATTTAATAATTTATTACTTTTTGCAGTTTGTTTTTCTTTAGATTTTCTTTCAATGAGTATTTTGCATTTTATTAAATAATGAAAACCAAAGTGAAGGCTTTTTTTTTCTATATATAATAAAATAATCTGGATTATTAATATTATATTATTAACTGTCTTGGTTGCAGAGCAACATATTTTGCATGAATCGAACTAATTTTTCCCACAGAAAATTAATTCTAAATACTTAATATATATTATAGAGAACGAATCCCTATATATGCATTGTAAAAAAAAATACTTTTTTTTAAAAAACTTTACTCGTCCAAGTGAAAAAAAGTATATTCTGTATTTTTTTAATGATTCAAAACTTTAAGAAAATGAGCTAATATACGGATATTATGGAGACAACGTCAGAAATAGAAATATAAAAATCAGAACAGTTTTTACCTGACTGAGTGATTTCTTTTTGATGAAGCGTTTTGGATATTAGGCTTAAGCAACCTTACAAGGTTTCCTTTTTTAGCGGTATCAAAATACTCGTAAATGTGTTAGTTATCAATGAATGTACACATAATTTTGAAAGAAATTTATCTATATATATATAATGAGAGAGAGAGAAAAGTTGACAGATCATTAAAAATGCTGAATTTAAAATATAGTTTTTCTCTACATATATACATTTATAAAAAAATTGCTTTTATTAGTAATTTTAAATAAACGAGTATTAAATCCCCTCCTTATATATTTCTTAAATTTATATGAGCTGTAATGAAAAACGATTTTTTGCGTGAGCTACAGATTTATCAACAATAATTTATACTTCAGCCTCGTTAAACTTTTCAATTTTATGGTAGAGTAAATATGACTTAGAATAATTAAGATGGTAAGGTTGATTAAAAAGTAAGCAAATAATGCAGTGTTTCATTTTAGATTAGAATAAATCTTTCAGGAGGAAAATTCTTAAATCTTTCATAAAATATCTTCATCTCGAAAATAAAAGCGCTGAAGTATCGGAAGTAAACTAATTTTATTTCCTGAGTTTTTTGCATAGAAATATCCATTAATTTGCTAGTAACTCTCTTTTATTTCCATATCATAATGCTTCAGCAGAATTAATCCAAACCATTCATACAGTACTCTTGTTTGTACTAAAAGACAATCAATCTTTTGAAAAACTTGTTTTAATATTAATCAATTATATTCTCTTCTACACACATATATAGTACAATATATCGAGGGTCAGTTAACCGTATTAAAAATGAAGCAAATAAAATAATTAAAAATTAGACATTTATTCTTCTTCTGTATTAGATAAAATTAATTTGCATGATTCTTCCCCACACAGGAATAAAATAAAAGTAATTTTTCAGTTTAAAGTGACCGGATTTTTTTTTTGAACACAAAAGAGCTGATAAGAGTATAAACTCTCGAATCTTGTCTTAATATCATGTTTAAATATCTACTATCTTCCAAAACACACTCATTATTTTCCTCGGGATCTTTTATTCAGGGTAATATCATGGTCGGCTCTTTCCTCATCTTATAATTCAATTCCATTGAAATTCCAATTCATTATTCTTTGCTTCTTTCAGAAAAGTATTTGAATTCTTTAATTCTTCTAGCGAAAGTTCCTGTGTTTTTTATGTACATTTTATAATTTGTTTTGTTGAACAAATAAAGGGAGCATTAATTCTGCATGATTTATCTTTTCATAAGGATTTTGGCATTTTATATAACTTTTTAGAAATAACTGAATATTATAATTGTTATTACTACATATTACTACTAATTTTTATTACTTCTTTAATTACAATGATCAACTTTGGCTTTGATTTTATTTGTAAAATATTTTTTAAATGTACATGATAGTGTTTCATAAAATATCCAAAAGCTGCGAAAATATCAGTGATACATAACTTTTACATGTCTTTCATATTCCAAGTTGGCAAATCAGAAAACGCACAGGTGTAATCTGCTTATAGTCCTTAATCCTGTTTCAACCTTTGAGAGCTGAAGATAAAATATAAGCTATTCATTGAATGTCCAACGCTTTATATTCAGTTCTGGCAGACTTAAAAAATCTAAGAAAAAAAAAAAATTATTTTTAACAGATAAAATTCTTGCATTCATTTAAACAATTATTTAGTGCACATTGGTAAAGATAATAAGAATCTAATGGTGGGAAGAAATATGATTTAATTGATTTCAAAAACATTAATACATATGTAGCGCATTACATGATAAATTATTCTTTAGCAATTTGGAGAGTAAAGTTTGATACATAAACAAATTACATTCTCAACTTAGCTAATCTTTCCTTAAGTATACATTTCAGATAGATTTTCAAAGTATTTCCCTAAATAATTTATCCTTCAATGCATATATACTTTCCAAGAAAAGTATACGAAAATAAAAATCACAAACACACTTTCATTTAAAAAAGTTGTAAGTAGTCACACTAATAATTAATGCCTACACTAATGGCATTTTATTTGCCATGCTGCACCTAAATCTCGAGCAAGCAACTGTTACAACAATTTCTTAGATTTTACATCATTAAAAATAAATTACAGTTTTTTAATAACTTTCAAATATTTTAGACAATAAGAGAATATTGAAAGTATGATTGTGGTATTCAAACGAAGAGTTTGATCTTATCCATTCTCGTAACTTATTCA
>BMAO01006498.1:0-17913 GCA_019973975.1 Trichonephila clavata
ATAATAAAATTTCTCTACAAGAGAGAGATGAACCACATGATCAATACATAAAAGAATATCAATTGCCAGATAACAATACAACAGAATTTAGAAGGAGATATGAAAGCTTGAAACAACAGAGCAAAATACAAAAGAATGGATGCTTCAGTATTATCAACATTGCTGACTTAGGACAGCTAGTATACATAAAATTTTTCAAAAAATCCTTCTGTATAAAGTGGGGTTGAACATGTTTTTTGGCCAGCACCTTCCCTTTTTTTTGTTAATATACCGAGCAAATACAATTGGAAATAATGGATAGGAAATCTAAATCCATTATAAGGAAGAGGTAACTTACCCAAAAATTGCATACTGAAATGCAGAGCCGCGCTAAATCTGAGTACAATAACCAAGTTATTGCCAGATTCTGACCCAA
Source organism: Trichonephila clavata (assembly GCA_019973975.1). Lineage (NCBI taxonomy): Eukaryota > Metazoa > Arthropoda > Arachnida > Araneae > Nephilidae > Trichonephila > Trichonephila clavata. The sequence continues at coordinate 416 of BMAO01006498.1, forward strand.
ATACAATTTCAAAACAAAGCAAAGGCTGAAAATAGCACTTAGCAAAAGTATGAAAAGAATAGAAATAATAAAATAAGAAATGTAAACATACTACCATTATCTTAGAGACTCTTAATATAGTTTAAAAGTTATAATATATTCTAAAAAGTAATTTTATCTAAAACTAGAAACTGGGGGTATTTAAAACTATCTAGGAAGAATAATAATCTATAATATAAAACCTTTTAAAATATGGAAATTTAATCCTTACTATTTAGAATTTCATTATTTAAATATCTATTAATAAATTAATAGGGTAGTTTTGAATTAAACAGTATTTAGTAAAATGTTTATAATTTTTTATTTTTTCTGATTTATTAGAAACTAGAATTTATTGCGTAGTGTGTAATTAAGAACAATATTTCTGAATATAGATACATGCACATTACTCTCCCAATGCGGTACTTTTATAATATTGAAATTAAAGTCTTCTCGTTTATCATAAATATTAGTAACTATTTTATAATCTTTTAATTTAATTTCTATATCAAGAAAATTTGCTTCGTAACTGTTACTATTTGTCTGTAATAAATTAAGATATTGTGGATAAAAATTAATATTAGGTATAAAGTTGTCTTGCTTGCAAAATGATTATATCATCTATATAACGAAAAAATAAAATTCTAAGTTGTCTGTGAAACTATTTTCAAAATAATGTAAATATAAATTGGCAAGACAGTTGCTAGCTGGGCCCTTGTGGTAGACCCTTAATCTGTTGATAATAATTACCATTATGATAAACATAATTCTCTTTTAGAACTAACCTAAGTAGAGAGCCAAATCTATCATATTTGACATTTTTAAACAAATTATCTTTATGAAATTTTACTAGTGTTTTTATCACATCATCAATATTATTGAGTTAAAAAGATCTTCAAAATCTAAACTAAATACTGAAAATATCTTTTTATCTTTAATTTGTGCAATAAGTTCTGTACTGTTTTTAAGTATGGCTGAAGTTTTTAGATTATTTATTGTATCTTGTAACATTTTATGTAGAATTTTGCCTGATTTGCTGATATATATGTATTAAAACCATTAGTAACTGTTCTAAACTTTATTGGACTTTTATGAAATTTAGGAGTAAGAAATACATGTGGAAATTTAAAATTATTATTTATTTGTATTTTTAATTGTTTATGAAAAGCCAAAATTCGATTATTTATTTCTCTATTAGAAATTGATGATCTAATAAAAGCTGTATTATTTTCAAAATGTTTGTTGAGCATTAAACTATAATAGTATTTACAAATGAAGGCAAATTTCCAGGCACTTTATCAATATAAACTATAATAAATTTATTTTGTAATTTTTTAATCTGATTTTTAATATTATTAAAAAAGATATTATTATCTGTACTAAAGTTATATTTATTAAACTGTTGTGTAATGTTACATTTAAACTCTGTGAATGCTCTATAGGCATACTATATTTAATGGCAATTTTGTATATGAATTGCTCAATATCATTATATAACTGATTTTTGATAATTTTATTATTATTGGATATCATAAGTCTAAAACCAGTACCTTTATTCATTATATTTCTAAGATTATTGTCTTTTACAATATTGAGATCACAGTAATAACATGCTGGTGATAGTTATCTTTGAATTCTTTAAATTCATTACAATAACATATTAAATTTTCTTGCTTGATAGGTGCATTATAGTTAAAAATTGATCTACCTATTTTTTTATTATATTTAAAAGCTTTATTTAATAGTGATATTATGAATTGGGAAAGTTGACATGTGTTTTTTAAAAATGCTAGAAAAATTAATATTATCAAAAGATTTATTCATATATAATAACGTACAATATTCTGTTTAATATTTTTTATTTACATTGACATTTATTTTATGTTTATGCTTCAGAAATTTGAGAATGTCTCTTATGATATGTAAAGCATGACTATCTGTAAATTTATCTGAATTTAGTATATTATCCGTAATACATAATTCTGTCTTACTTAATCCAAACATGAAAGATTTAATGTGCTTTATATTAAAATTGTTCTCGAAACTATTACATATATCGCTAATATCTTTTGAAATAACATTATCGTCTCTGCTTAACCTTTTAGTCTATTACCTCTAGTTTTTCTTTTATTAGTCTTTTTTGATTTCTTTACTGTAATAATAATCTTGAGAATTTTGTTTAATAGAATTAAGAATATTTTTTCCTAGATATAATACATTTAGTCCATAAGGATAAATTGTATTATATACTTAATGTAGAAATTTTCCCACCATAGTCTATCTTTAACATTAGGGACTACTTTAATAATATTGAGCACAACATTTTCAAAACCATGTGTATGGAAGTGTCTAATTTCTATTTTATTTGAATTTTTTATACTATTAAAGTTTTTTGTATCTGATCTATGTTGATTAATTCTAATATTAATTTTGTTACTAGTCTGTCCAATATATTTAAAATGACATAGTTTACATGTCAATGAGTAAATACAATTAAATGTCTTGCAGAAGGTAAATTTAGAATTATCTTTGATTTGGTCATTAGTTATCATTTTACAAGTTTTACATCTATTGTCTCCACATCTTTTGTAAAAGTGCATTTTTTTATTGCAGAATTTACTATTTTGATGTTTACTGGAAAAATATTTACTGCTTTTAATGTCATTAGAGTTAATAGAAATATTGTTACCCTGCATAATATCCCCTTAGCATTCTTTAAGTAATTCTTATTCCAGAATACTCTGGTATAATATCGTCTAGTAGAATCTCTACAATCAACTACATTTTTCAATCTCTTGTCATGATTTACTGAATTCATCTTCACTAATATAAACAATCTGTTAAAAAAACTAGCCTAACAGATGTAAATAACAAACGTGTATGAGAATACCAATTGCTATCAAAAACCTATAAACTAACTGAGTAGCCTACTAATTTAGCAATATAACAGTTTTAATGGTTACTTTCTATCGATGCTACATATACCATTATAATGTACCACCGAGCAAAGACCAAGTAATGTTACTAAGCCTAGTTGCCAGTCTCGAAATTTTGAATTTTAAATTTATTCATAATTGTAAAGAATTTTTTTAAGTATCTAAAATTTAGACCTTAATATCTATAGCAAACATTCACTATAGATTTAATTGAATATCTAAAATATACCATATAATGCATTTCCATATGTTTACATAAATTAATAATTATAATTTATAAAACTAAGAGGAACTACAAAAAATATTTTAACAAATGTAATTCAATTGAAATATAAAAATTGAAAAATAAAATTGAAATGGAAAACTGGATTATATAACAAATATTACTTGGATAAATATAACTAATTATACACATATCATAGAAATTATTTACATATGAAATAATAAGTATATACATAACATATTTTTTACATATTTAACCAACATTAAAAATGTATAATAAATCAATAACAGATTAACTCATCAATACATTCCTAGAAACTAAAATGAAATCATTACCATATTAATATATAAGCATTAATATATAAGCATTATATATATATATATATATATATATATATATATATATATATATATATATTTTATTTAAATTTCGAATTATACACACACACAAGTAAAAAATTTATTATATATATATATATATATACATACATATAATGGATGTTTATATATATGAAATCACTTCACTCCAACCCATTCAACTGATCACTATGAAAATTGGCATGTATTTGTATTTTTTATGGAGAAATTTTTGTGCTATCCTTTTTGTTGCAGCTCTTCACCTGGTAGCGCTACAGTATATCAACTTCTACATCATACCATCAATCGCCAAGTTACCAACGGGGTTGATAAAAATGATGCCATTTTGGCTCTATCACCTACATTTTGCTATGTTTCTCCTTTGAATCGCCATTATAACGTAAGAAACAGCGTGGTTTGCGAATATTATAGTTTTAACATGAAACAAATAACACAGAAAATGTAATATTAACGTATTATGCATCAAGATATAAGTTATTTACACTATTTCAAGCGTTCATTATACAAAATTTATAACAATGTGTTACTTATACTGAGCAGAAATTTGCTTAGGAAGGTGTTTTCAAAAATCAACCCACAAGAGAGTTACGGGGCGTTATAAATTTTTTAAAAAAATCCTTTTTATCAGCTATTAGATCTTCAGACTTGAAATTTAATAAACATGTTTTTTTTGGGGGTTTTTTTTGTTTAGCTGATATATGCAAAAAGCTTTCTTCTTGTTTAATTTGCAATTAATGCAAAATTAACTAATTAAAAATTTATTTATTTATTCTTCAATCTGTATTGTTTAATTTTTCAACTCCCCCATGCGAATAACGTGTGTACCAGCTGTAAATATTATAAAACGCAAACCATAACACGAAGTCATTGCACTTTAGTATTTACGGGAACACATCCAAAGCGGTGTTTGGAAGTATAATTCGTATTCACCATCACAAAAAAAGGAAAACAGATGTAGTTATTAAGTTCTTAAGCAAACGTGGGTTCAGGTACAGAAAAGAGCAATTCACTGAAAGTGGTTGCTCTTTCCTTTTCTTTTTATTTAGTTTCGATCAAGAGAGGATGTTGCGGAGAGTTTTTTCATCCAAAGAAAACATGTTTCGATCAGGAGGCAGTTTGTTTCCTCTATTGGAAGTAAGGAAATAAAATCCTCTGAGCACAAAATATTCATGGGAGATGACCCTCTTTTCAAATCGATGCATTTTTTACAATGTGTCCACTCATGATACATAAGGATAAAAGTTAGTGAGAAACTTTCATTTTCTTCTAGTCTAAATGTCTGTGAAATGCAAACTGAAAGGAAAAGCTCTCAGCATAAAATGGAAAAATTTAATATTTGATCATAAAACTTTAATTTGCAATCAACATCTATGTATATAACGGATTTAAATATAATACTAAAACCCGTAACATTAATTTAACTAATAAACACTATATTTGATACTGTACTATGTAATTGGAGCAAATGAATCATTTGCGAAGTTTCCAATTTTGTTAAATAACGATATCGTAGTATTAAGATGAGGCAAAAAGATGTGTGAAAAACATATACTGTAAGACCTGGTTTTGAGTGGTAGATACAGACCGTACAAAAGAAATCACACAAAATTATTAAAAAATTTCATAAACACTTACATATTACAAACACTTTTGTCAATACATTACAGAAAAACTTTTTATGCGGTGGAGAGGGACCACTTAAAAAAGGTCGTGCTTAGAAAATAAATCAATTATTTACTAAATTTATGAGAAAGCACTTCCAAAGAAAATAAATAATTATATTACACATTGAAACATTTTAAAAGCACCTAATTTCTTATTGTATACACGGAGAAGTTATCAAAATGCTCTTACATAATTTACCGCTACTTAATCTCTTTCGTCACTTGAAGATACAATTTCAATTAATAGAGGTACCTTACAGTAAATGATAAGTTTTTGTGACGACGGTCTGTTGGACAGTTGCTTGTAAGCGTAACGACACCAGATATGTATGATCGAAGCAATTTTTGGAATTTCAAATTCCGTTCAGTATTGGTATCTATTTTAAGAAAATGCTTTCCCACTTAGTTGGAAATCTGTATTCCTGCATATATTTTATCCCCTCTCTAAGAATCTGGTTTCTCTTGTATGTCTTCATAATTTATCAAATTATTGATAATGTCACTGTCATTTAAAGTTACGTCTTCAATCAAGCGCGTACTGCTAGCGCGTTGAGAAAAAGCAATTGAACGTGCATTGTCGAGAGACTGTTTACAACAAATGAATAGAACGTCTTGAAGTGTATATATGTACATTGATAGAAAACATTACGGTAGCACAAATGCCACTGAAATACATCCTGCATAAAAAAATCGCACAAAAATAGAATCGCGTAAAAAAGGACCGCACAAAAACAGGTTCTTCTATACTATTAGCATTAATTGGCATGAGAAATGCCGCATTTCATTCAGACAGATATTTTTTTAAGAGTAATTTCTTTCGTTGATGGATGACAAACAGAAAATTCTTATCAGATATTTGTTTACTAGGATAGTATAAAAATATAAAAAAACTGCAAAAACACGAAGCATTTGATAGCATTTTCAATGAAACATCCTCAAGGAATAGATTCCATGGATCGATAAAAATAACATAAGTACTATTAAAATATTTTTAATTTTAATTAAAAATGCACTTTAGTATTCCGTTTTAGTGATATTAACACGTCGCACTATAAGCCAAAACGGCCAACGAGAACGGTGGCTATGACACTCGGCTTTTAATCGAGAGGGCTCGGGTTCGAATCTCAAACAAGGCATGGGGGCTTCGGGGAAACAAGTTAGACTTTCCCCTGAAATAGATTCCCTTCTCGAATGGAAGCCACGCACCCCTTCTGCTCTACGCTGAGATCATCATTTGTAATAAAGTCTATATTCTTCTGTGATTGTACATTGTATGTTTCTGTTCATCTATCTCTCGCCTTTCGTATGTTTCCCAGGATGAAACATATGACAACAACAACTATAAGGAAACACAATGGATATTTGTGGAAGATGTCGTAATTTCGAACCTGTATCAAGTGAGCTGCCGCCTCCTCTTCAAACTACCACACCAACGGGACAATAAATTTAGAGTGCATAAACTCCCCACTCCTATACGGTGAGAAAAACTCCTCGAGTAGCTGAACAGTGTGAAGTTAATATTCATTCACTCACTCACCTACACGATGGGTCTTTATTGCAGCAGGATTCGAGCAGCAACATGCCGACCGCAAGTTTGTGACCATAACCATTAGGTTACGGAACACTAATGATCAGCTATTTTCTTTTCCTAAATAACTAAGACTCTTTTCCCAGATATGTAGTGTCTGAAAGCAAATCTGATTTACCCCCTAAGTATTAATCAAAACGAATAAAAGAACATGCAAAAAATAAACAAAGGAAAGGAATTAATCACTGTACGTGTGAGAGGTTTATCTTTCGCTTTATGTACAGGTCGGTTTGCTACCAGACCGACAAACTTGCAGGATGTGTAGGGGAATGACATAAGAATGCCGGGTCGCAAATGCAGTTGCTGCGAAACTATGATGCAAAGAAGCTGAGAAAATAAACGGAAACATCACTCATTAATGGGACAGAAAACATTTTATTGAGAGGTTGTACTTATCTGTTAAAATCTTATTAACTTATTCCCGTTAATTTTTCTCTCTTATACGAAATAATAATCTATTAATACAAAATAACAAATCATTACATTCTTGCATATCAAACAAATCAACAATTAACGGAACAAATGCACAGTTGTAATTATTTGCAGAATATCTTATCATTAAAGAAATTTATAAAATCAATAATTCAACTAGAATAATGAATTCGAAGAAGGATTCATTGTGCTGCACTCTCGCTTCAGTTAATAACTTCTGTTGAAAATATTAGTAGATAGTTAAATTTTTATTGAAATATTTTGATAACATTGATCAATCTGTTTGATGGAATTTTGAAATCTTTATATATAAAAATTACGTGTCATAGTGTTTGTCCGCGATGGACTCAGAAACTATTCAACCGATTATAATATAATTTAGCATACTGTGCGTCATCTCGTCCAACTTAAAACACAGGATAGTTTTTATTTAAATTAATCACGCCATGATTTTTTATTGCCGGAAATGTAAAGAATCCAGAAAACGGGAAAATTCGCAAAATGTCGCAATGCTCATGTGTCTGTGGAAGCAGATATTGTAAACCAAGGTGTACGAAAAGTAAGCATCCTGCATATTTCGGGGTAAGAAATCCGATTTTTGAATCATTTTCCAAAAATAACCATAACTTTGCTGGATAATACCGGTCGACGGTATTTTAGACACACCGTGGCAGGGGCTTACCTTAAAAGCCTAAGATCGTGAAAACTTGGTCAGTGGCGTATTCCAAAACGGATAATCCGAATCTGATATCCAATCTGAGAAATCACTGTAACTTTGTCGGATAATTCAGGACGACCGTCTATCACGCAAACCTTGGCAGGAGCTTACCCTTAAAGTCTTGGTGCGGAAAAAGTACGTTTCTGGCGTAATTCGGGGTGGTGAACGAGAGTCTGAAATCGAATTTTCAAAAATTCCTGTAACTTTGCCAGATAATGCCGGACGACCCTAATGCCCCTTCCAGGGACTGAATTTGCCAGCTCAGGCGCACCAAAAGTAATCTCCAGATGTATCTAGGGTTGGGGTGCGATAATCTGAAAAGATATTTCAGAATCTCCACTAGCCTTGCCGTATATTCTCTGAATTAGGTGAAAAAGCATATCATTCGACTCCCGCGTACGAATTTTTCATTCCCTCTAGTGACTGAACTTGCACGCGCTGGAGCATCAAAAGTCAGTTCCGAGTGCGTTTTGGGGTGTGGAATGAGAATCTGAAATCGAATTTCAGGAGTTACGATAAATTTGCCGGATAATGCCTGTCGACCGTATTTTAGACACAATATGGCAGGGGCTTGCCTTAAGAGCCTATTTCAAAACGGATAATCTGATATTCAATCTGAGAAATTACTGTAACTTTGCCGGATAATTCAGGACGACCGTCTATTACGCAAACCGGGGCAAGAGCGTGCCCTTAAAGTCTTGGCACCGGCAAAAGTGCGTTATTGATGTAGTTAGAGATGGTGAAAGAGAGTCTGAAATCGGATTTTAGAAACTCTCGTAACTTTGTCGTATAATGCTGGACGACCGTAATGTCCCCCTTCAGGGGTTGAACTTACAGGAGCATGAGCATCGAAAGTGAGAACCGAGTGCTTCTCAGAGTGGGGAACAAGAATCTGGATTCGGATTTAAAAAGCTTCCTTAACTTTTCTGGGTATTGCTGGAATGAAGTCGAATGGCTTTGTGTTCGAGTCCCCCCTCCAGATTTTCATTCTCAATAGCAACTGAAATTGTAGGCGCAGCCTTGTGAAAATACGATTTCAATATGAAATTGCATTGTTAATTGCATCTTCGGGCATTGTTGTCACTTTGTTAGATGGTGGAAAAACTCCACATTCCGCATCAAGCTGCCATTGGACATTCATAAGATAGAAGATGCAATGAGCACCATTGAAAAAAAGAGCGGATTGCCTACAGTATTGCAAATGAATTCAATCATGATCAGGGATAAGTGTACCATGACCCATAAGCATTCACTCAAAGCATTACATAGAACTTTGCAAGATTTAAACGGCAACGTGAAAATATTTGGTGTTGTCCTACTACTCTCTCTCTCTCTCTCTGTCTGGTGATTTCCGACAGACATTAACAATCATTCCTCTCTCTACTTTTGCTCACGAGACTAATGCATGTTTAAAAAAATTGTTTTTATGGTGAAACGTGGAAACACTTTGATTGACCATAAACACGCGAGTACCTTTACAAGATGGTCAATCCGAGCAAATATTTTCTAACCAACTGCTGGATTGCCTCTGTAATTTTGTTACTTAATCAGAAAAAATTGTTGATATTGTGATGAAATAAACTTCCAGATACAGAGTTGTTACCAGGTGATTGAACGCCGTTTAAATCAATCGACACTATTGTCGATGAAAACAAAACCGTAAATTTTCTAACCGAGTTTTTGAATTCTCTAGATTTGTATCAGGAATGTCACCACACAATTTCAGTTGAAGATTGGTTCCCTGGTCAATCTGCTGTGTGATTTAAATCCACCTACATTATGCAATGGTGCACGTTTGATCATGAAAAGAATTACCAGGAACTTCTTGAAGCAAAGATTTTGACTGTAAAGTTTAAAAGCGAGAATTTGGTTATGTTGCTACGGAATCTGTTGCCACGTATTCCACTGATACTGTCACAATCTCCAATACCATCCAAATGGCTTCAATTCCCAATTCGTTTGGCTTTCGCGATGACCATAAATGAAACTGAACCCCAAACCATATTCATTTGATGCTTGGACTTAGAAAATCCATATTTCTCGAATGGGCAACTAAGTGTTACATCCTCACGTGTGTGGAAACCGTTGAAAGTTATTGAGTTAGCAAAAGACGGGGGTTACCGAAAAATATTGTGCACCGATTAGCGATTAGTTATTTTAAATTATTTATTGTTATACATTAAAATGATAAAAATAATATTAAAAATTGCAAAAAAATCAATGTTATTCACCACATTCAGAAAATTAAATCTTCATATGTTTTTACTTAACAACTTCGTCAGTTATTAATGCATTATACTATACTCAAATAGGAAATGAATAAAATGCAAAAATTAAAATGATTATGTTTTTTTTACTTTATTTCAACCTCCGAAATTGTAAACAAAGATTAATTTGACTGTATTAAATAGCTTAGAATAGTTTTGAATTAATGTATTAAAATAAAGCCACAGCACGCGTGGCCGAGTCAGCTAGTAGGGCTTATAAAATTGCTAAAAAATATTACCAAAAAGGTTAGCTATTTAAGAAGTGATCTTGAGAAGGATACATGTCGAAGACTGATGTACCTTAGTGTTTTGTATGATTTTCACCAAGAGTAATATGAACATTTGTATTTGCATTATCTGTACATGTATCTATCATCATTATAATTCAGTAATCAAATGCTTATAGCAGATATATTATAACTCTGCTTATTTTTAATCAAATTGTAAAGTTTTTGCCTCACAACTTTGCATTTATATAATCAGGTTTTATCATAAATAATTTAGATGCGTTTATTTTTATTATTCAATCATTAACTGTACAAAATTTAATAATTTACTCGTCTATGGTTCGTCCATTAAGAGTTTTATAAAAATAGGGAAAACAAAACGAACAGTTCCTTAGAAAATGACCTGGGATAATAAACTAAATAATTTCAGCCTAAGCGAATTAAATATTTATTGAAAAATAAGAACATCTACGGCTTTTTTTTTCTTTTCACTTTCCTTTAATACTTTTTAAAGTAATTTAGATCTCAGTAATATATGAAATGAACGTTAGCTTAACTTTAAAATCTTCAGAAAATATACTTCGTAACCATTTCCATGTTTTCAGGCGTTCAAATATTGCATTAAAAATATATACACAACATAATTAAAGAAGAGTATAAGGCGACAAGTCTGTTTTTTCCATGAACGTTTCAAGTTTCGCAAATACCGGAGTGAGTGAAATATTCAGAATAGATGGCTGAGTGGTGAGCTACGCGGTTATCCTCGATTATTTATCGGTCCACCGATCGTATCACGAGTAGCGATGATTTGGGATGATTCATGAATTATGAATGATGTCCTAGGAGCTTCTCCTTCTTAAATAAGTAATTCAACTTAAAAATTCCTGTTTAGTAGAGAAAAAGATGTTTGCCAGCAAGCTCCTGTTTCTTACCGCTTCACTAATGCAATTTTTTGATTCATCGTAGGAAGGACTTTTTAGAGGGAGAGGGGGAGAATTCTGATTTTGAAACCTCATAAAAATGTCTGAAAGATATCTATTTCTAAGATAACTTAATAATAAAAATTTGGAGATAAAGACGTTTGAGGGATGAAAGGTATATTATAACAAGGTCTCTTAACTGGTTTGACCGTACACCGTATGGGCTACCGAAAGATAGCCACGACTTGTTTACACGTACGCTGTTCGGGCACTGATATTTTTTTGTTTCTATCTTCAATTTGATCGTGTTTTTCATTCTTATAGTGAGATTATTAGTGCTACTATATATATATATATATTTTAAAAGATGTAGTTTGTCTAGGGTGCTGAAATGATTCTCCACCGGGATTTTCTTTGTGATGATGGCAAGAATTTTGCATTGAAGGCAGGAATTTAGATTCTTGAAAAGATGCGTTGAAGATCAGGAATCAGCAAGGCAATGTGCAGTGTGTTGTTTGAGAAGAAATGAAAATGAAAAGTTAATTCAAAAGAGCCAATATTGTCTCTGTCCCCACTGCCATGTAAGACTTAGTCTAACACCAAGCTAACCTTCATAACATATATATGCACACACACACACTAAATCCTCAACCGCTTAAATAAAAAGGTACTATCATGAGAGAGAGAGAGAGAAATTTGTTTTTAAGTATGAAAGAAAAATTTTTATATACGATATGTGAAACATTCTTCATAGCATGCAGAGTGTACTCATAAAAGTAAACTTTTAGGGGTTTTTGTTCCATAATTATAAAAAAATAAGTATAAAAACTTTAAAATTGCAAATTAAAATAAAATTCTTCAATTTCGCATTCTGTTAAGTATTATGATTAGTTATATGCAATAAAAATTATCTTTTTTTTAGCATTTTAAGTAAAAAATTGACCATTTGAAGGGATAATTCTGAGTGTACATTGACTATAATAATGAACTTACTAACAGACATTCTTCATTTTTCTTCCTTTCACAGTGTTTTACATTTTAATAATAGTACTGGAGATTTATAATAATTATATGATTTCTAATGTAACGAAACACATAATTAAAAGCACGGCTGTTTTTTAATTTGAAATTTAATTTCAAATTTTCTGAATCTTTTTAAAACACAAGATAGTACAGAATACCAAGAATTAAAAATTATGTTTGTGTTAACGAACGGGCAAAGCCATCACATGATTAAAGCTTTAATCAATTATTAATACATGTAACAATGGCTTGATTAAACGCAAATAAAAACAATTATTTTTTGTAGTAAATAGAAACAAATAGTTCAAATTGGGTTACTTTTTTAAAGAAATATTATCGTTAGAAAAACTTAAATAGATTTTATTCTAAAAGATATTTTCTTAATTCAGAGAGAAATTATCTCAAGTGAAAATTTACATTTAAAAACCATGAATTAGATGGTGTGTTTTTCTGCATAAAAGACCCATTTAGGTAATTTGAATGTTATTTAGATTAATGGCTGTATTATACGGAGTTTAAATACACAGACAGCCTCTATTTTATCTCTTTTGTATTCAAAAGGGTATACATTTTAACGATAAGATCAAGGGCAATGTTTTTTGTTGTTGTTTTGCTTTGTTATCTTTTATTCCAGTATAATCTAAAATGTACTCGAAGGGAAGTATTTTTTCCTTCCTGAAGGATTTTGAATTTAATAACATACACCCTAAATATCTAAAATTGAAAATACTGAAAAAGAAAATTTTAGTTTAATATATGTGAATATTTAAAAGGCATTCGATTATTGTGTGGTGTGTGTGAATGTATATATTTTGTTGAAAATGGAGCTATGGAAGCAATAAATTAGCCAATGTGGTTCTCCCAACTTGTAACCCTGTCACGCTTAATGATTCTCATCAATAGTCGTTGGTACCGTTCTTTCCGGCCGCAGCGATGTCGTAGATTTGATGCTTTACCGGATTCCTGATATTCACCGTACACTCGTGAAATGGTCGTACGCGAAAATCCAAATTTTATCGCTACCTCGGCTATGTCTCATTACTCGTGCGCCTACTATAACACAACGCTCAAACTCACTTAAATCTTGATAATCAGTCATTGTAGCAACAGTAACCTATCTAACAACTGTGTCAGACTATCGTTGCCTTATATAGGCTTTGCCGACCGCACCGCCGTACTCTGGTTGGTTCCATATCTCTTTATTAGCAAACGCATGCCTGTACCAGTTTTTCTTGGGGGGGGGGGGCTCTTCAGTGTATATGATTCCGTAGGCCCTGGAGAAAGAAACGCGTGATCACATATGTGTGATCATTGTCCTGAGCGGGCTAACTACAAAACAACTATTTTACCTATTGATGAAGTTATATTTATTCCATTTATAAGGCGCATAGCCTTATAAAACACAGTTCTTGCGTTAAGTATTTCTCACTCTAGACGAGCGGAATGAAAGCACAGGTAAGGAAAAAATAATAAAAGTTAGCTACAAATATTACACTACAAAATCACTGAGACGTACTATTGAATGTCATTTACGGCAGCGGCAGGCGTCTACGATATTATTCTTAAAGAGTCTCAAGTCACCAAAATACTCCTGTTGCAGAACATCTGGATGAGTAGTAGTGTGCGAGGCAATCATCAATTATTTCACGGACGGCTGATAGTATATTACGGGTCCCGATGACGACGTTGGCCAATTCATGCATTATGAATGAATCTTTTGCTTGCGCGCCAGGAGCCACTCCTGGTTTTGAATGAGTAACTGAACAGAAAGAGGCCCATTCAGGAAAAGAAAGTAAAAAGTTCTTTTTCCTATTCCTTTTTCAAAAATTTTGCATTCTCATTTCTAACTGATAGACAATTTCGAATCTCTATCCTTTTATATGTATGAAATATTTTTAAAGATGCTGTTGGATAATTACTAATATGATATAAAATATTTGATACTTTAGTATTTTAAATGTAAGCTGTATATGATAATCATGTCAAAAAACGACGCATAACTGAAACGATTTCCAAAATTGCCGGACCACAATAATTTATTCTTAGATAATATTTAATGTTTGTTACCTCAGAAATTAATATCATTAACTATTAAATTAAAATGTATAATTATTAGTTTTGTCTGTGTCTCCATTACATATCCTTTCCCAATTCACGGTACAAATAATTTAAGTATATATTTATACAAAATGTGTAAAGATGTACCCAGAAGCATAAAAGAAAAGACAAGAAAAAAGATAACAAAAAATAAAAAGTTATTGCACAAAATGTATTCATATTATTTGATAAAATAGTTTTATCCTCTTGTACTGCAGAGAAAAACATGAATAATTCATAGCAATTGAATAAAATTAATATCACTAATAATAGCCCCAAAGCAATCGATTCTGATGTTAATGAATTCTCGGATCTTAATGAATTTAAACTAATTAACCTTTGAAGTTCATGCAGAACTAAAAAGGCAATGTTTTATCTCTTTTATTGCAAACACTGATGGAAAATAACAATAGAAAAAGTAGTTGACAGAAAGTTGAGCTCTATTTACTTCAAAAATGTCTAGAACCGAAATTAAATATTCATTTTATTGATTTATTATTTTACCTAGTTATAGTTATTTATGTTAACCTAAGACTGGAAATACAGTGTGCGTTTAATCGAGATGCTTTACCATACAGACGATGTAATGTAAATATGTCCTATTTATAATTCAGATTTAAATTTCCATTTCAGCTAGCAAATGAAAAGTAAAGGAAAAGTTATCTGGTCTAAGAATCCACAAAGATTTAAAACAACTCATGAAACCCTTGTTATAGAATATACCACAACTGCTTTAAAAAACACAGTTCATATATACTTTCCAAACTAAAAGAAGTAAAAAATTCGTATTGAGTTCTTGATCAGAGCGCGAATCAAACACGCAGAGAAGCAAATTAATTTTGATCCTGTTTTTATTGTCGTTTGAACAAAGAATGGTGATGAAGGCTTTGGACTAAAATAGAACGCATATTTCGATCTTGAGAGAGTAATAGTAGTGTGTGTGTGTGCGAAATTCTTTTGTTTTCACTGCAGAAAATTCATTATTCATCTCTGCCCAAAATTCAAAGAGCGTTTTATTACAAAAATGACATAATTTCGACACTGGATGTAAAATCTATGAAGATTTCTTCTTCGGCAGTTGAGAGCCCTTCTGAAGTTTTTTTTAATGGATCCCTAACCCATTCGTAAATTGCTATCAAGTTGTCCTGAGCAAGAAAATACTTTTTAAAATTCTTTACCCTCAGGCTAAGTGGGATTTTCAATGTTTTTAAAAAAACAACACTTCCACGTGTTCTTCGGATTTGTAAGTTTTCACACGTAACACAAAGGGGATTTTTGTTCTCTATTTATTTCAGTAATGGTAAATCCAAAACTTAAATATTCTTCAAAATATTTATTTTATTTAATTTTCGGAAATGCTCGTCTGTGTATTTGTTGATACTTAATTATGGTCAAATTTTTGCTTACGACTTAAAAGTGTATCTATGATTTTTTAATCTAATGCCATAAATAACTAAAATGCACAATCAAGATACATTCGGTTGTTATAGAAGTATCAACTTGATTAAAATTGACTCGAATTGTACGAGGTACAACATTTTTACATATTTTGCGCAGACGTCCGACAGGTGGCCGAAACTCAAGCAGACGTTTGCGAGAATGCCAGATGTGATGGATATGATAGAGAGCAGCTGAAAAGACCACGGGTACTCAACCATTTTTTTCTGCCCGGCCGCATACATATATCAACTATTTCTCGCGGGCTGCAACATGAGGATTAATGGGGAGGGGGGGAATTGCTTTAAGATCAAGATAACGTAGAAAATTCAAAATGTGGAAATTGATCAAAATATTGTAATAATATTGTTTTTTTTTAATTATTATTTTTTAAACTTTATATTTTTGTCACTGAATTTTTTCTTAATCGGAAGCATTTAAGACTATTATTTCACAATTTCTGCATCAGTAAACGGTTTCTTATGATAACCAATGATATAACAAACTTAATAGGGTACCTTTGTTATCGCTGAGACATTACCGCTGACAAATATTTTTTTGCTGTTGTAAATATTCTTCAAGAAAGCTATTTATAATCTCTTGAAAGAGATTTTCGAGGAAAAGTGTCATTGAACAATTCCAGTTTATTGGTATTTTTTAAATACATTTCGTGACAAATCAAACAATTACTGAACCATGCTTGTTTTTCACTACAAAATAGTTAACTTCCTAATAGTCTTGAAACAATCTATTTTCTTCAAATATTTTTCACTATCAAGACATGAAAGACAGTTAAAAATTAGTTCCACTCATAAAATGTTTGCAACTCCACTGTTGTCTATTATCACTAATCAGAAAAAATATATATCAATTCGCCTCATACCACATCGGCAGCAAAAAGCAAAATTTATACATTGATTTTTTTTAACATAGAATTCCCCACCAAATTTTCCATAAATAAATAAATGAATTTCTCAGAGCAAAGGTTATGAGCAGGCCCCTTAAAATGACCCGATGGCCGCAGGTTGAGTATCGCTGGACTAGACTATTTTGCTAATGACATTTGTACTTTTAGAAATGGATGATGGAGGAAATAAATCTTTAATTAAATATCATTTTGCAATCTGTTCCAATTTAAAAATTAACGAAAGAAAAAAGAACATAATAATTATCCTATTACTTAAAAGTAATATATTAATTTAAAGTAACATATTACTTTAAAGTAATATATACATAATTTAGTACGTATCTTGTTATTTTGTATGGTCTATAATTAAGATCGTATTGTAGCTTTAGCGTCAAAGTGCATTATTATTGTATCAGGGGAAGCGATAAAAATTATGATTGACAATTGGGTCGCCAGTATTGAAAGTTTGGGCACTGTATGAACTATTAAGAGACTCGTTATGAAATGTCTAATATGAAATTCTTGTTTGATGTCAATTCAGCCAATCATCGGCCTAAACTCAGAATTGGATATTTTTCTTCGCTTAAATTCTAGTTATTTCTGTAGAAATTTTCGATGAATTTTAAGGGCAATGAATTTTTTAATGTTATCAAATAATAATTAC
>BMAO01006500.1:0-14417 GCA_019973975.1 Trichonephila clavata
TAATTATTTATATATATCTATATATATAAAGGAGAAAAGCGACTCACTGACTGACTGACTGACTGACTAATCACGAAATCTCTGGAACTATTCAACCTACAGACTTGAAATTTGGTAGACATGTTCCTTTGATAGAGTAGACATCAGCTAAGAAAGGATTTTCCGAAATTCGAAACGCAAGGGGCGTTACGGGGGGTTAAGGGCTTTAATAATAATTGTTTCCATGTTTAAACTACTTGATGTACAATCTTGAAATTGGGTAAGCGGATTCCTTTCAGAGAGTAGAGATCCGCTACAAAATGAGTTTGCTGAAAATCGACCCCAAGTGGCGTTGCAGGGGCTTAGGGGGCGTTATAGATAATTATTTCCATTTTTAAACTATTTGACGCACTGTCTTTAAATTTGATATATATAGATTCCTTTCGTAGAATAATGATCAGTTACAAAACGGGTTTTGTGAAAACAGACTTCTAAGTGGCGTTTTGGGGGATTAAGGGGCGTAATAGATAAATATATCCGTTTTTAAACTACTTCACCTACCTGCTTGAAAATTGGTAGGTAAGTTTCTTTCCTGGAGTAAATATCCGCTACAAAATGGGTTTTGGGAAAATTGACCCCCAAGGGGTGTTGCGGGGACGGGGGTTTAAGGGGCGTTATAAATTCCTATTTTTAAGTTATTAGACGTACAGTCTTGAAACTTAGTAAGCAGATTCCTCTCATAGGGTAGAGATACGCTAAAAATGGGTTTCGTGAAAATTGCCCCAAGTGGCGTTGAGGGGACTTAAGGGGCGTTATAGATAATTATTTCCATTTTTAAACTATTAGACGCACAGTCTTTATATTTGATAAAGAGATTTCTTTCATAGAGTAGAGATCAGCTATAAGAAGGTTTTGTGAAAACAGACCTCTAAGTGGCGTTGCAGGAATAAGTGGCGTAAGAGATAAATATTTTCGTTTTTAAACTATTTGACCTACCTGCTTGAAAATTGGTAGGAATGTTTCTTTCATGGAGTAAATATCCGCTACAAAACGGGTTTGGAGAAAATTGACCTCCAAGGGGTGTTAAGGGCAGATATAAATAATTATTTCTTTTTTAAACTATTAGACTCACAGTCTTGAAATTTGGTTAGCAGATTCCTCTCATAGGATAGAAATACACTGCAAAATGTGTTTTGTGAAAATCGACCCCTAGGTGGTGTTGGGGGTTCAAGGGGCGTTATTGATAATTTTTTTGCATTTTTAATTAATTGGACGCACAGTCTTCAAATTTTGCTAAGCAGATTCCTTTCATAGAGTGCAATTCCCCTACAAAATGGGTTTTGTGAAAACAGACCCAGAAGTGGCGTTGCGGGGGCTCAAGTGGCGTTATAGACAATTATCCCCATTTTTAAACTGTTAGACGTACAGTCTTGAAATTTGATAAGCAGATTCCTTTCGTAAAGTAGAGAACCGCTACAAAATGGGTTTCGCGAATATCAACTACCAAGTTTAATTTCGGGAGATTAAGAGGCGTAATCGATAAATATTTCCATTTTTAAACTACTTGATCATCCTGCTTGAAAATTGGTAGGCATGTTCCTTTCATGAAATAGAGTTCCTCTAACAAAGAGTAAAATGAAAATTGACCCCAAAGATGTTTGCGAGGGGTCAAGAGGAGTTACAGAAAAAAATTCCTGTTTTTAATTGTTAGACCCATATACTTGAAATTTGTTAAGCATGTTTCTTTTGTTGAATAGGGATCCACTAAGAATAAATTTTAAGCAAATCAAGTTCTGGGGGTTGCAGGGGTTACTGGGACGTATTGACAAAAAAATTACTTTTTTCGAGCTACAAGGACTATAATAATGAAATTTGGTTTGCATTTTTCTTTTGTTGAATTGAAATCCGCTAAGAGCGGTAATTTTGGAAAACGGCTCTCAACGGGATTACGGGGATATTTATAGTAAAACTTTTGCTTTTTTCTGTTAGATTTAGACTTGAAATTTGGCTTGCATGTTCAATTTACGGAGTAGAGATCCACCGAAAATTGGTTTTGCGGGAATCCACTTGGTTTTTGAGTTACGAAAGAGCAAACATCATTCTATGCTTCAATTTTAGAGATTTTTAGAAAATACAAATTAGATGAGTTCTGCCCTTTTTTTTATCAACAGGTGACAGTTACAGGTATAAGTATATTTTTCAATTCAATCGAATTCTTAATGCTAGGACTTAGATATCAATAATTTATACATATATATAAGCAGTAAAATTTATAAAACATCATGAAATACCCAGCGAAGCGGGCGGGTAACAGCTAGTATATAACCACTTAAAATAAATTTTAAATTCATAAAGACTATATATATTTAATAAAGTAATTATTTACACCTTTTTGTAAATTAATATTTATTTATTTTATATATCTTACCCATAAAAAGAAAGAGAGAAACACTTCAAGGGGAGAACAATTAAGAATAAAGAATGTCGAGGAATGTGCAGTATTTTTAACATTAAGAAAATAATTTTATATTAAAGTTAATGAATTTTAAAGCCATTTTCTAATTTAAAGCATACACGTAATTTTAAATATACATTATTTTACATAATCTAACATATTAAATATACATTATCACATGTGTCTTTAAATTTAATTATTCCTAAAATCTGTAAATTTTATTTAAGCTTTTTTTTGTTTGAAAAATTACTTTGTTTCATGATACATTTTCTCACCTTTGCAGTACACTAAAACTCTCTTCAGGCATATTTTTTCATGTCTTTTCTTATATTTTTCTAGTCATTCATTTCTACATAGAAATCGGTCGTATCCTAATGCCTTAGCAAAACTGAAGAGCTTTCTCTATTACGAATGGTCCATTGATCTGAACATTTTTATCTCGCATTTTGTGCATCCTCCTCTAAACGGCCTCGTTGATACCTTCATATAAACATTTTCTGTTTCGAAAAAGAATTCGATGAATCATAATTTGGTATCTTATCTCCATTTTTTATAATATTTGATATGCCGTTTGGAGGAATACCAAATTTTAAAGCAATATCCTTTTTCTTGACGTCATCTTTTTCCTCGGGTCGTAATCTAACCAAAATCATTAAATTTTTTAATCATTCATGAATGGTTTTTGAACCACTAGTATGAGGTTAATTGAAACAAAGTAATTCAGAACAGTTACAACGAAATAAGAAATCCATAAAGTTAAAAAATATAATGCTCCTTTACCTATATAAGTTAGACTATTGGTTCAATACTTTAAATCAGAGGTGGGCAACTTGTTTCATCTCACGGGCCACATTGTCTGAGAGCCTGGCCGTTTTAAAATGATTGTATTCTTTTTAAAAAATAATAAAAATAAGTTAAATAAAATAGCTTAAAAGTTGCTTACAAATATATGTTACTAAAATATAAAGAACAATTCCCCAGCTAATTTCTTCATACATGGACATTTTTCAGCTGACATAGATTTTCAAAAGTCAATGTCATAGCATTAAACATTTCCTTCAGCCTGTGATCTGACTGCAAGTCTATGAGTTCCAGCTGCAGCTTCTCAGTTGTTGTATTAACATATACAGCAATGTGATAACGGAGCTAATTGACTTTAGGCTCAATTCTTATACTATCTTGAAAGCTTGGGACCTCACTCTTCAAACTCTACAAATGATCTCTTAATAGAAACACTCTTTCAGGTACTTTTATTTCTTAATAAAGAATAAACTAATTATGATTTTCTAATAGTGAAAAAATACAAGAAAAATCTTTGATAGAGCACGGAAAAGAAATCTCGTTTCAAAAAGGATTTTCTAATCGCCCGTCTTGGCGGACTGCAAAAAAAAAAAAAAACCTCTTTGCTGGACGCATGTGACCCATGGGCCATTATTTGATCACCTCATGCTCTAAATATTATATGAATGTATCAAGATTCTTAAATATTTTTTTTTTCAATTAGAAAGATAAATAATTAAAAAACGAGATAGAATATTAGTATATTGAAAGACAATACTTTTGTGTGCTAATATTATTGTTTAAGTTGTATAATTACTTTCAACTTAAATAAAAATTAACCATTATTTCTATGTTTGTTATCTAAAAGGACTTTAAAAGACACTTATGACTTTTTGTTCTGTCCTTACATATATAAATTTAATGTAATATTTCAGTTTCAATCGAATGCTTAATTAACACATAATTTGTTATAATTATTTTATTTTTATATTAATTTTATTTATTTACGTTTCATAGACAAAACTCTCTATATATTTTCTGTTTTTTTAACTTTAAAAAATGAAACATATAAGAAGCTCAAATGCATTTTTACATAATATACTGAAAAAACCATTCGGCAAGAAACACGACATTCTTATTTTCGTCATTTTTTTCCCTAATTTTCAAATCGAAAAATGCATTGTTCTTTAACTAATGCCATCAAGGAAAGAAAAGTCATTTTAGCGAAGTTTGTCGAGTCCTGCCGGGGCAGAGAGCACTTCAAAGATAAGAGAGTTGCTTTAAAAGGAATTCCCCATTACGGCAAATTGGTTTTTGTCCTCTTGTTTGCTTTTGCCTTTCTTTGGCTTGAAACCGTAAAATATTACCACAATAGCGAAATTTTGTTTGTCATTTCCATGGCTGTGATAGGACAAAAAACTATGCTACATTTTTTGTGGATTTCATTTTGGGTGTGAATATTACATCCTGGAGTACATTATTTTTTAAAATAGGATACCATTTAATGCAAGACCTTGTTAACGAAATAATCAACCAAAGGAAATTGTATTAAGAAATATATTTTGATTTTCTTTATGATTTTGAAATTTTGAAAAGGATTTTGGCTCTTATAAATTGCAAAATTCATTATTTATAGTTCATACTACGTTATTAAGTAAACATTTAACTAGTTATACATATTTTTCCTTTAAATACTTAAATTTATAAGATAATATACTGTAATATTTTAATATAAATTTTTAAGAGAGACATATAAAAGCAACATTCTAAAATTAAATTAAGTCTGAGTGGAAAAAGGCGAATATTTCACGTTTTTATGGAACGTTTTACGTATGAATATATTAATTAATTTTACCATACATGAAGAAAAAAATTTCTTTGCCTCAACAATATTGAATTTTAATTTAACCAAAGATGAGAAACTTTTTTCTATCTCATATGACTCTGTATGACTTCCAATGTAAATAATAATATATGTTTTCATAGAATAGTATAAAACATTTGTTATTTCTATAAATTTGAAAAATTGTATTTTCATTTTTATGTACATGCAATTTCTTCAGTCAATTTATAATTAATGTCGCACGATTAGATAAATAGTTTGTTTCTCTTTACGTCAACGCTGAAATTTTTGCTAGTACAAAATAAGATGACAAATACAATATTTTTGATTGACTGTAAAATCTATTTTCAGAAATTAATTTGTAATATTTTTTTATTTTTTATTTTTATAAACTTCAAAAATGATACCAACAAGAAATATGTAGAATGAGTACTAAAACACACAGAGAGTTTCTTCTCACATCCTGGTTGAACTAAACTTTTAAGCCCCGCACAAGACTTAAAAGTTAACGCAAATTATTTATTGATTAAAATTGAATTTAAACTATAAATAAAAAATAGCGAAAAAATGATTTATGTAATTTATAGCATGTTCCATATGTGGGGAATTGACATTTAATATTTTTTTCCACACGGTTTTAAAAAACATCATTAGTGACATTTATTTTCAAAATTCAATTTGTTTAATCAATTTCTAAGAAATAAAAACCGTAACTGAGGAATATCACAGATTAAATACAAAATTAAGTTTTCCTATCAATTTCAAAAAAAATATCGCATAATTTAAAAGCTGGTATGTATGTATTAAAAGAATTTTACAATTACTCTCATAAGTCAAACAAACAAAAAAAACTCCCCTTTATTCTAGAGGTAGTTGAATAATATCAATACAGTTTTCATTATTTTATAATGTATACAAATAACCCAATGCCTTTCTATAGGGTGTTGCCGAATTCGACAAACAAATTCAGATGGATGATAGTAGACAGAAGCGGAACAACAAATCACCATAGAACAGGGGGTCGCAAACAATGTTTGGTCTGTGAAAATCGCAATAATAATAGCCGTCAGGAGGACGATAGACCAGATGAAAGGAGTGGACAAACTTGGAGCGCCGTGGAAGTGTCAAAGAAACTTGTACTAAGCAATTTTCCCACGTGTCTGGGGATAATAACAACAGAGAGCAAGTTGTCAGAGTTGGGCGTTACATAAAGTAAGACAGTTAAACTGCATTTGGTAACAATATCGTATTTCACGAACGTAGATATGCACCTCATGCACAGCTGAGCCGATTGCAAAGGATTCCTTACGCAGCGAATGTATCAGGACCCCTTTCCGAGTAGGTGATTTCTGTGCCATCCACCTTCACGTCATTTCCTTGCGCTATAACCTACGCGGCTGCAACTTCAGACAATTCCTGTAACAATCACTTTTCGTTGCATTTATGACGTCGAGTTGTGATACATTGTTCGTATATTAAACAAGTCTTACGCCTGATAAACATATTTCTTACCTCATATTGCTCCTTTTCATTCCACTTGACATCACACCCTTCATAACTGGTTTTTGATAATTACCCACACAGAAGAGCGTTTGCTGCCCATATTCTGTATTCTCATAATGCCTAATATCATCCTTCTGATATTGTCGATCGAATTCCGCAATAGTCTAAAAGGATTTTGAATGAGATATACATTCAGTATTATGTATCTTCATTTACTGAAGATACATTATCCTGATTGTGCAGAAACCAGGAATAAAAAAAAACTCTTATAATGTGATTCTCAAGTATGTCAAGTAGAGGAGTGCTTTGCCCTGTGTGTTCGTGTGTCTGTGCGTGCATCTGTGTGTGTGTGTGTGTGCATGTGAGTGTGTGCGTGCGTGTGTTCGCGTGTATGTGTAGGGCTCTTATCACACTCAGTTACGTGATAATGACAGTAACGCTCATTCTCAATAAAGGAGTGCTAATAATTTATAACTTAGACATGAAACGGAAGAAAATAAATGCTCTTTTCAGTTTATGTACTACATTTACTTTAGACTTTTCGTGAAAGACGCCACACACACACACACACCTGGCTTATTTCTTCTCTGAAAAACAGATTACAGCTGCATAACTTTTACAACAAATGTCGCGTTTCGATGAATAAAACATTAAAAATACCAAAATATACTTAAAATTTAATATTGATGGTACTTATGAATATTGTACACTAAAACAATAATAAGTTAAAAGTGTATAGGAAATAATTGAATTAAATAATTTTTGAAAATGCTCTTTAACAAAATTAGTTAAAAATATGCAATTGTTTGTAAAATAAATTGTAAAAACAAAGTAACATAACATTTTATCATTTGAGGCAAAATATTTGAATCACATTTTAAGTACTAAAATTCCTCTTCAGAAAACAAAAGTTTTTAGAACCAAAGGAAAAATAATTCCAAATATATATATTTTTTTCTTTTTCGAAGGCACACATACCATTTCTAAAACCTCTAATAAGCTTCTAAGTAAAAAGAAAATCTTAAGTGTCTAAAAATGCGTTTTGAATCCCTCAGAATTTATGATAAAATGCTTCAACAGGTAGAATTTAATATCGAAATAGCATCTTCTCTAGGGTAAATAAGGATTCCTTTATAAATTATCTAGAAAAATTTCTTCACGATTTTCTTCAACATGTTTGTTTATACTAACATTCTATGATACTTAATCCATACATATAGCTCAAATACCTCTGAAAAGAACCAGCTACAGCTTCTAAAAGGAAAAACCAAAGCTACAAATGGAAAAAATATTAAAGTTTGGGGGAAAGTAATATATGACATAATAATTCAACACGTTAATCTCTAACATAAATGCTTACCGATTCAAATTTCTGATACTAAAATCTATTCACCCAAAGAAATTTTGAGAAACAAAAACAAAAAAAATTCCAGATTTTCTTTTTTTTTTTTTTTTTTTGTTAGAAAGTACCAGATCAAGTTCCTCATGAAAATCTTCAATAAAATCGATTATTGTTGTTTTACTTTCTTTCCAAAGATGACTTTTTTCGAATAGCACATGGGGACAATTTTGGTAGAGAGTCAGTATATATGTATAAGCTCACAATCTTTGATAAAGCGCTTCTACTGGAGGAATTTAATATCGCAATTTTGGTTCCGGAGAAAAATAAATTTTTGCTGTTTGTAAAAAACTTTCTTCGTGATTTTCCCCAACGCCTTAGATCTTCTTTCCAGTGTTTTTTAATATATTCAAAATAAAACCCTAAGGAACGTTCCAAGCTGTCTTACCTAATAGCTCAAAAATTATTCTAAGAGAAAAAAAATATTGCACAAGTTTCTATTATTGTATCTTAATATTTTTAGGGATAAAAGTGACGGTTTGTAAGAAAAAGGGGGAAAAGAATTTTTACCAATATTTTGATATAGATTATTTGTTAAAAGTTTGTTTTAATATACAATAAAATACGTTTAGCACGAATGCGTTTAAGACGAAATATTGGAAAATTAACTTAAAATAATACAACGGTCCTGACAAACTTATTTGCATTTTCATGTATCTTTTTCTCTAAACGTGGAACGAAAATCGCTTAACATGAAAAAAATATCCCTTCTAGGAATGAACATTTTAGGAAATGTTTGAGAAAGTTTTTATATTATTGGACTGTACTAATCATCGGAGGAATTAGTAGCAGTAAATAATGATGACCTTTGTGCAGCCCAAATGATGGCAGGCAAAGACACATTTTGGAGTTTGTTCAAATCTCAAAAAATATCATTGATACAGATTCCAACGACGAAAATAAAAGGAGTGATGCAACTCCTGTTTCCACGCCATCCGAAATGAAGAACATCGGGAAAAATGTGCGTAGCAATAAAGACGCACATTCCAATGGGGAAATGAATAACAAAATGGTCGACATCCATCTAGTAGTTAGCAATTTGTTACTAAGAAAGACAATACAGAGAAAAATATCAGATTATTTTGTAAAAAATCAATAACCTTTTTGTTTTCTTAATTTTGTATAAAATATGTAATTAAGTTCTCGTGAATGTTTTCATTTCATTGTTTTTTACGAAATCCATGCATACATACAATATATGTAATATATGCATATGTACAATACTATGTAAATAAAATGTACTTTAATAAATTCAAGTTTGTTAAATACATGTTTTTTTTGTAATATCCTGTAACACGAAATTCATTTAACACAAAATATATCAGACCCCTCAATTGGCACCTTAAAAATGACCTAAGCATCATTTTTTTTTGTATTTTATTTAGTTATATTATCTGTATTATTATCTTATGATTGATATATCACTTGTGTGTATGCCTGAAAATTAGAAGTTGGAAGAAACTTCATTTGAAACACGTAAACAAAGTTAAGGAATTCGACCACTCCTCCTTTTTAGATAAGAAAGCAAAAAAAAAAAAACCTTTTTGGGAAAGGAAAGCTGTTTTAAAAAGGGAAATAAATGATAACTAGAAAAAAGAAGGGGTTTACAAACAAAGGAGATTACTTTTGAAGTATTGCATTAATGCATTTTTTTTTCTTTTTGGATGTTTGCATAAACATTTTTTAATTAAGGACTTTTGTATTAATAATTTTATAACTTCAATTCATATCTCTCATATGTTTTTCATAAAAATATTATGTTTCAATATTATGTGAAGCAAAAAGCTTTAAAATTTCTGTTATGACAAAAAAAATTTAAACATTTTTCTTGCGTTTTCTTATTCAATTATTACTCTTTAAAAAAGGATAATTTATAAAATATATGGGTTGAAAGAATATGAAAATGCTATTATTTTTAAGAAAAATATGCAGCTAATATTTTTTAGTATAAATAGTATGGTTTGAATTGCAATTTTTATTATTCTATTTAAACTATTTATATTTTTCTTTCAATGCCATTTAATGTGACTAAGTAGAGAATGTACTTATTTACAAATATCCCCACTACCATTTTGAGTGTAATTTTTTCCCTCTACATGTATATATATATATATATATATATATAACTTTTTTTACGTACAGTTCTCCATTTACTATTGGCTATTAAAAATATTAGCAGTTTGTCAAATATAGTAGACAGAAAAGGCATAAAAATGATATTTCTGTAATATATAATAATTGTTATTTCAGTTTTAACCCCTGCTGCAATATAAGTTTAGAAGAAAAAAATTAAGAAAATAGAGAATTAACAATTCTTGGATAAACTATGTTAACTTTCACTCACAGAAATCAATGAATCAATACATAATTCAGATTACTGCACTATTTATTGTTAATTAGAATTTCGTTCATAAAATGCTTTCAAGTACATAGGAATCCGGCTTTAGTTGTGTTGTATTAACTCGTAATTATTGTGTGTGTATTTCATTATTTAAATTTGTAAGTGTATTTTATTGCAGGAACACAAGTCGGAAGGTTTCTAACAGTTAGTTTATTTAAAGATAATAAAGTTAATAAAACTGTTTAACTTTGTTTTTATTCTAACTATCATTGGGAATAATTAAATCGAGACACTATACTGAGTAACTATTGAAATCAAGAACCAAACGAAAGATTTATCTCCCAATGAATTTCTTGTGTGCTATATCCCAATTAAAAGGTTCATTATATTCGAATAGTCTAAATGAAATGAATGAGAACGAAATCCAAATAATATTGATGAATTATTTTTGCTTCATTTCCAGGTAAGTTTGAAGAAAATAATTATTTGTTTTAATTTTACTACACTAATATTCTAAATTTATATATAAGCCAATTTTCTTCGTCGTAAGATATTCATAAACTTTACTAAAAGAAATAGTTAATATTGTGTATAATTTTGAAGAAAATAATTATTCATTAATTCTGTAGCGTTAGACGACACCTTTTTTAAAATTTATATGAGATTAGATCAAAGTAGTGAAAAAGAAAGGCTGGAAGTGAAGCTATTTGATTAATTATTTTTACTTGATACTGAACAATTTGATATAAGAATCTTACGTTAAAGGAAAAAATTACATCTACCATGACTGATTATATGCTAAGAATGCCTTTAAGTCACTGATAGGATATATATATATATAATATAAACATTAGACAAATGATTGAAAGATTTCTCTCAATTCGTAAAAACTTTGAAAAACCTTATAAGGAAACCAATAAAAGTTTTTATCGATTCCTTTCATGTTATCAGCTTTTTCCACTTTATCACAAATCCTGACTAGATTATTTTAGAAGATGGATGAATAGGTTTAAAACTCCTTTAAGATGCCATAAAATATAAAACATTTAAGATGCCCTAAAATATAAAACATTTAAATGCCATAAAATATAAAACATTTAAGAAATTGAATATTTGTCAGCTTTCGAGTGACCAGTGCAGAGACCCAGAAAATCCACCAAGAGAATCATGAAAAAATTCCAGAATTGATAAATGAATGTTGTAACTTTTTTCAATTTTTCAATGTCTTTTTTGGTATTCCATATCGTACTTGGAAGAATTGTAAAATTCATTTTTGGTGGTCAGTTCTGAAAATACTCTCTGTACTTTAAAAAGTTTTTAAGTGCTTTGAAGAGAAATAAAAATCATACTTTAAAATATGCCCTTCTCCCTTCGTTTCATTTCTTTTCGAATACTTTCGATGAATTCAAAATGGATGAGAAATTTTAGATGAGAGTTTATACTGCAATAATGTGAGATGCTGAATAGAATATATATAATTTAAGAGCAAAAGAGAGAAGAACACTTCAATTTATCCTTTCTTCACTGCTTTATATTGAATGTTTTCCTTTTTCAATTTTGGAAGACTTATTTCTTCATAAGTGAAACATGACGTCAAGATATAAAAGAATAGTTTTTCATATTGCTACAAAATAAGTATAAAAACCGACAAAATTTCAAAATCATTATAAAAAAATGCTGTATACATTTTTATTTTTGTTATAGATAATACGCTGTATTACATTTTATGATTCTCGTCAATTCAGAGCATTCGGGATATTTTTGTGGTTTAGTTCTAGTGCATTTTTCTTACTTATTATTTTAAATTTCACAAATGTACATGACGTACACTGTTAAAAATTATTATTATTGCATCCAGATATGTAAGGGGGAAATTACTAAAATATTTTATTCTATTTAAATTTTATTTAATCAATACAATTTTATTTTTTTATTTTTACAATTGCTTTATAACACTTGATAAACTTAGAGTTTAATAATCACGCATAATGTCATAATTCCAAATATAATGTGTCAACTTTAAATGAAAAATCTCAAATAAGTAGAATGGAGATTAAAAATATGTCATAATTGCACTCTTTCTTAAGAACTATGATTTCAGTTGAATGAGAAATAATTACATTAATATACAGACTCTGATACTTACACGACTTTCCTTTCATACAAGTCGGTGTGTAAATATTCTTCTCAAGATAAATTAAACAATAATGGTAATTGCATATTCCCATATATATACAAATGCAAAGAGTTATTGGTATGATAATTATAGATAAGCAGCTAGATAATTATATTATAGCAGCTAGATTGAATGTCCCTTATCAGCAAGGAGAGCACAGAAAAAAATATTCACATTTAACAGGGGAAAAAAAATCTTGAAAATGTTAAAATAATGCTCAAATGAACAACAACCAGCTTCCATACAGGCATGGAATCGGCAGTGGAAGAAATATTGTACACATGAGAAGCTCCGGGGGGGGGATTAATTCTGATAAAATGTCCTTGAGAACTAGTAAGACAAGCAACGGACTCGGAACAAATAAGAATTGATTTTAAGTGAATAATTTGTTCTTTCTTCAGTTTCTTATAAAATAAAATAAAATTCAAAAGAATATATTTTTAGATTTTATTCTCCATTGCAGAGAAATGTTTAAACATATTAGAAAATTTTCTTTCCTTACTTTTTGACTTCAGTAGAAAGTAGGTACATAATATATCACAGCCTACAGCCATTTTGCTGCACACTATATGATGTTACTTGTTACTTAAATGAGAGTAAACAAAAAAGAATTTTGTAAGGATAAACTTGAGGTATAAAAATTGAAGTTTTGCCTCGAAGAGACATATACATATTTGTTACATCTTAAAAGCTTAAGTGAGAAAATTATGACTTGTAATGATTCCGAAGACAGAAATAAATCAAGCAATATATTTATATATCAAAACATTTTGAATCAATTTTATGTCATACAGAAATTTCAGATGCAAAATTATTTTAAAAAGGTATCATTGTTGTTTTAAACTTATTAACTAGTATAAATTTAATTGTAGCGGAATTAATTTTCTTTACATTTTTGAATTTATTCTTCAAAGAATTTTAAAAATTTGAATGATGGAATAACGAAAATAAGTATATTAATGAGTAAAGCATGTTAATGTTATGAAATTTTATATTATTTTTAGTTAGTAAATACATGAAAGAGATATTTTCAGTGTGAAAATTTTGAAATAATTAGGAATAAAACAAGGTGGTATGTAGCTTTCGTATAATTTATCACAAATAATTAGTTCTTTTATTTATTAATACTGTGTGAATATAGATTGAAAACCATACAAAACTTAGTTAAGATTTTCTACATAATATTATGTTTGGACTAATTTAATTTACTTAATGGATATTTTTTGGTTTTAAATATATTTTTTATTTCATTTATGATATGTAAAATGATAATGAGGAATCTTTATAAAAATGTTTGATTCTGCTTACAATTTTATATTGATTTAAATCTAATTAGGTTTGATTTTTTTCTTTATATTAACGCCATACTCAAACAACACAAAGGTGTTTAAAGGATGATTACTCATATGTTTTTGGAATTACGAAAATTGCATTATGTTATGCTGCTGGATTCTCAGTGAGTATATCTTAAGCCTCTTTGACAGTTCAATTTAGAGAACTTTCAATGAAAACAAGCACTATGCAAAAATGAATTTTAAGAAGCCACAGTAGAAAATATACACTACAAAGATTTTTCTTCCATTTACCAAATTTTATTCTATTGCTCTGCGTCGAATATCTTTAAGGAAAGAAAATACCATTTGAAGGAAGTTTTGTCGTATTCATTCTGGTAAAGTAATAAATAAGAGAGTGCCTTAAAATGAATTCTCCGTCACGGTAAATTGGTTTTTTTTCTTTGTTTGCCTTTATCTCTCGTTTTCTCGAAACTTTAAGGTATTGACCACCACAACCTTACATTTGCGACTTATACTAAAGTAAAAATAACTACCACTTTCTTTTTTCAAATAATTTTTGTTATTTGCGATTAGCTGAAATACAGGCAATTTAATGTGAATTATTTAGGAAATTTTGGAGCCTGGTAATTTTATTAAAACGACTAAG
>BMAO01006501.1:0-5000 GCA_019973975.1 Trichonephila clavata
TTAAAAAAGATTTGTATAAGGAATGAATAAAGATATAATACACAGATGAATTCCTAAAACTCGGCCTAATATGGACCAAAGGGTGGCCAAGTTTGTAAAAATGCTGGGTTGTCGTTAAAAAAAATAAGAAATACGAGTGTTTCCTCTGAAAATATTGTACTGCACTTGTATTTATTGTTCGCTTGAGAATAAATACAACAGAAAATAAGCTGCCATGCATACCCTTAAAGTATCCAACTAGTTGCGACAATTTTTTTTTTTTTTTTTTTAAAGGAGATATAGGGATTTTTTTTTATTTTTAGATTTTTTAGTGCATTTTAAGAAAAATGTGCTAAAATTAAGAAGAGAAAAAGAAATTATTGTTACTAAAATGGAAAAAATAAATAAAATTGACAAAAAATAGCATAAACGCGGCCCATTCTGCACCAAAGGTTATGAACAAATTTTCAATTTTTTCAATCTTCTCTCTTATGTGTTGCTACATTATTCAATTTTGAAATGACCTTCAGATAAGAGATATTTTCTTTTTTACAAAAAACTAGACAACTTTATATCGGTTACTATATGAAATGCTTAAAAGACAGTGATTATATTCACATAAGGGACTGTAAATTTTAATAAAACAGTGATCGATAAATCTGAAGATTAAAACAATTCTACTATTATACATAACTTACAGAAAAAATTTCACAGTTAATTATATTCAAAACTTTTTTTAGCAATCGCTGACCCCGTTTGATTATTTTCAAAAAACATATCGAGTAAAACGCGTTTTAAAGTATGACATCTGCTTAAAGTAATGGCATCTGCTTTTACTAAAACTCTTGTAGTTTTTGTTCTAGTAAGCGAAAATGTAAACTTGATATTTTTATCAAGCTAATAAAAGGGTCCATAAAATAAAATCATAAAACAAATTGTCAATTTTTGGCAAAATTCACAGTTTTAGGGTAGTCGGATACCTTAAAAAATGAAGAGTACATACTTTATGTCGGCACAGAACATTTACTACATGAAAATGAAAATTAATGAATGCATTGTATACAGTAATTTACTTGATCAGACACACCTCTAAAAAGGCTTTATGAAGGCATAAAGCTGTCTATAACGAAAATTAAGTAGCCGACTGCAAAAAACTGGCTACTTTTTAGCAGAAATGCTCAATGTCCTGTTGGCTTCCCTACTGCACTCTGCGTTTTGCTTACTGCGTCTGCGTTTGCTGGCGAAGGAACAGTCCCTTACACCGAAGCACCTTGTGGTTCAAAATACTAAAAGGTGGTTTTGACAGCCTTTAATCTCTCATTATCTGATATTTGAGGACTTTGAGTGGTCTCAACGTTAACGGAGTTTGTCCGGAGGGGGAGTGCGACGACAGACCACAGAATGCAAGATCTTGAATGGGTCTGCACACACGTCGAGTTTTTTTTTTACCTGAAAGGGTGTGGCCGAGTTATCCGGGCTAATGGGTTATCGAGTGTCAAGTTTTTGGGACTCTTCTGCATCACACAACAGGCTGGTTGGTCGAGTGGAATTTAGGTTATTCTAAACGTATTCTATTTATTGTTAACGAATCCCGTCATTTTCAATTACTACTAGAAAAGCTGTCAAATTGATTCCTAACTCTTCCTCTTCCATGTTTTAAAAGCATTCCTAAACTCACCTCCATTTAACGTGCAGCGACGTGACTGGAAATTCAACCGGTCTTCAGTAGCACCAGAAATTGAACCAGTGTCCCGATTTGAATCAAACTCATTTTCTAAAGTAATGCACAATAAATATTTAGTTTATGTAAGCTAGAAATGAAACAAACTGATCTACAATGCTAACTTGGTTAAATCCTGTGCTATGCTAAGCGAAATATCCATAAAAAATGTATTTGTAGTTTTAAGAAAACTTCTCTATATATTTTCTATCCAATAGCAATTATAGCAAGGATGCAATTTTCTGCAAATCAAAAATCGAACACTCTCTCTCTCTATATATATATAAATGTAATAATCCCAGTAATATAATCCTTTTAACTATCTTTTAATTACCAATGGTCCATCGCTTCAGGACCAACGTTTTAGTAATAAGTTAGCCAGCCGCCTAACGAGAATATTTTGAACTACACCAATCCACCCACTCAGGTCATGTGATTTGAGCTGCCTATATATACTCCGAGATTCCTGTGGAGACCAGCCTTTTTTTTTCTCTTTCTGTTTTGTAAATGTAGCCGGTTGCAGCTTGGTTTGTGTTTTGTGTATTTTGTTGTGTATGTATGTTTCTTTGTGATTCCGTCCATATGTGAGTCAACATGTTCAGTAAAAATAAACAAGAATAACTAACCCCAAGACTTCCTCCTCAATAATATTGAATATGCAACATCAATCGTAAGAAATTGTAATTATATAATGAAATACCTTTCAACGGCCACGTCTATTTCATATATATAATGAATTTAAAGAATTCAAAGATAATTATCACCAGCATGTTATTACTGGTGATCTCAATATTGTAAAAGACAATAATCTTAGAAATATAATGAATAAAGGTACTGGTTTTAGACTTATGATTTCCAATAATAATAAAATTATCAAAAATAAGTTATATAATGATATTGAGCAATTCATTTACAAAATTGCTATTAAATATAGTATGCCTATAGAGGCATTCACAGAGTTTAAATGTAACATTACACAACAGATTAATAAATATAACTTTAGTACAGATAATAACATCTTTTTTAATAATATTAAAAATCAGATTAAAAAATTACAAAATAAATTTATTATAGTTCATATTGATAAAGTGCCTGGAAATTTTGCCTTCATTTGTAAATACTATTATAGTTTAATGCTCAACAAACATTTTGAAAATAATACAACTTTTATTAGGTCATTAATCTCTGATAGAGAAATAAATAATCGAATTTTGGCTTTTCATAAACAATTAAAAATACAAATTAATAATAATTTTAAATTTCCACATGTATTTCTAACTCCTAAATTTCACAAAGATCCAGTAAAGTTTAGAACAGTTACTAATGGTTTTAATACATATATCAGCAAATCAGGCAAAATTCTACATGAAATGTTACAAGATACAATAAATAATCTAAAAACTTCAGCCATTCTTAAAAATAGTGCAGAATTTATATTGCACAAATTAAAGATAAAAAGATATTTTCAGTATTTAGTTTAGACTTTGAAGATCTTTTTAACTCAATTAATATTGATGATATGATAAAAACACTTGTAAAATTGCATAAAGATAATTTGTTTAAAAATGTCAAATATGATAGATTTGGTTCTCTACTTAGGTTAGTTCTAAAAGAGAATTATGTTTATCATGATGGTAATTATTTTATCAACAGATTAAGAGTCTACCACAAGGTGGCCCAGCTAGCAACTGTCTTGCCAATTTATATTTACATTATTTTGAAAATAGTTTCACAGACAACTTAGAATATTACTTTTTTCGTTATATAGATGATATAATCATTTTTGGCAAGCAAGACAACTTTAAACCTAATATTAATTTTTATCCACCATATCTTAATTTAATACAGACAAATAGTAACAATTATGAAGCAAATTTTCTTGATATAGAAATTAAATTAAAAGATAATAAAATAGTTACTAATATTTATGATAAACGAGAAGACTTTAATTTCAATATTATAAAAGTACCGCATTGGGAGAGTAATGTGCATGTATCTATATTCAGAAATATTGTTATTAATTACACACTACGCAATAAATTTCTAGTTTCTAATAAATCAGAAAAAATAAAAAACTATAAACATTTTACTAAATACTGTTTAATTCAAAACTACCCTATTAATTTTATTAATAGATTTTTAAATAAGGAAATTCTAAATAGTAAGGATTAAATTTCCATAGTTTTAACAGGTTAATATTATAGATTTATTATTCTTCCTAGATAATAGTTTTAAATACCTCCGATTTCTTGTTTTAGATAAAATTACTTTTTTAAAATTTATTATAACTTTTAAATCATATTAGAGTCTCTAAGATAATGGTAGTATGTTTACAATTCTTATTTTATTATTTTTATTCTTTTCATACTTTTGCTAAGTGCTATTTTTCAGCCATTGCTTTGTTTTGAAATTGTATTTCGGTCCAGAATCTGGCAATAACTTGTTTATTGTACTCAGATTTAGCGCGGGCTCTGCAATTCTGTAGGCAATTTTTGGGTAAGTTACCTTTTTCTCATAATGGATTTAGATTTCCTATCCATTATTTCCAATTGGTTTTTACTCGGTATTATTCACAGAAAGGGGGAAGGTTGGCAGGCCAAAAAAAAAAAATGTTCAACCCCACTTTTATACAGAGAAATTTTTTTAAGTGGAATTTTTTTGTATACAAGCTGTCCTAAGTCAGCAATGTTGATAGTACTGTAGCATCCATTCTTTTATATTTTACTCTGTTATATCACTTTTTCATATCTCCTTTTAAATTCTGTTGTCTGGTTATCTAGCAATTGCTATTCTTTTAAGTATTAATCATGTTAATTCATCTCTCTCTTGTAGAGAAATTTTGATTATATATTTATATATGAGAAAAACGGCTCACTCATTAGATCTCTTGAAGTAGAAGATACATAGACTTGAAACTTGGTAGGTATGTTTCTTTTGTTAAGTAGATATCCACTGAGAACGGGTCTTGTGGAAATCCCCCCCCCCCCACAAGACAATGATTAAACATTTTGAAAAAAAATTAATGTTTTTCATGAAAACAAATAAAACACGCAATGTTAATATGTTTGACTTAAATTATATTTATGTATTAACTGACTGATGAGCCCGGAAAATAACGGATAATTCAGCTATATATATTTATTTCAATTTGCTACTTTATTTTTAAATCGTTCTTTCCATGGAGTCTGTTTGAAATTAATTTAAAATTATACAAAATATTAATTAAATTGGCCTCCTTAAATATTTTTATCCTCTGTCTCGATTATTATGTATTTTTCAATTCATCCGTGAAAAGAGTGGG
>BMAO01006501.1:10000-55831 GCA_019973975.1 Trichonephila clavata
TTTTTGCTCAAAATGTTCCAAAAAAAACTACATTTTTTTTATTGCCTATAACTAAGCACAATACTCAAGAGAAGCCAAAAACGGAAGAATTTAATTGTAATTTTCAATTTAAAGTTCCCATGCTATTTTTTTTAAATTTTATCTTTGTAGAAGACAAAAACCCTAAAGGTTTGTTTTTATAAGTACACTGTGAATGCAACGAAGAATGTTTCATATACCATAAAAGAATTTTTCTCAAACTTACAAAAAAATTTCATGTTCGTACTTCTTT
Source organism: Trichonephila clavata (assembly GCA_019973975.1). Classification (NCBI taxonomy): domain Eukaryota; kingdom Metazoa; phylum Arthropoda; class Arachnida; order Araneae; family Nephilidae; genus Trichonephila; species Trichonephila clavata. The sequence goes on from BMAO01006501.1 coordinate 10,272, forward strand.
TTCAAACGGTTGAGGATTGTTGTGTGCATATATATATATATATATATATATATATGCACACACAATTTGAAACATGGTATAATACTAAGTCTTACACTGCAATGGAGGCAGAGATAATATAGGCTCTTTTTGGGATTATCTTTCCACATTTTCATTTCTTCTCAATCAACAAATCGTACATTGCCTAGCCAATACCTGTTTGTTATCGAAAATTTTCAAGAATCTAAATTCAAGTCTTCACCTCCAAAGAAAATCCCGGATGAGAAGTATTTCAATACCAAGGACAAATTTTATCTGTTAAAAACACTAGCAATAATACACTCACTTTAAGAGTGAAAAATATGTGCAAATCAAAAATAGAAAGAAGAAAATATCAGTGCTTATACAGAGTACGGGCAAAGCGGCTGTGGTCTAACCGGTACGGGCAAACCAGTTAAGGGGTTAAAACAATGCCATTAAAATTCACTATAGGATTGGTATACAAAAATAACTTAATAAAACCTCAGATTTGAAACATATTTATTCTGAATAAGATATTTAAAGGGTCTGAAAAGATTACGCAAACTTATGAAAGGTTTAGAGTTTTACAAAATGCAATGAAATTTTTCCCAAGTTCGTGGAATCTTTTCTAAGCATCAAATGAAAAAAGAAAACAGTATTTACCTGAAATGCTTCATTTGTGGGTGCAAAGAGAGTGATGGCTTCCCCTGGAGTTGTGAGTCTTTCAGTGAGTCCAGCCTCGTTCAGGTAATCCACGAAGGTGGTGGCTCCCAAGTCGCGAGCAGTCTTCACGACGTCCGTCATGGGCTTCACTGAAACAGTAATGGTTAAATTATCGTTCCTCAAAAATTGTTTCTTGATTTACTTAGAACTTATTGTGAATGCAGTATGAAATATTTAACTCATTTTTTTTTTTACTTTGATTATGAAATGCTAGGTTTTAATTCAATTGCTACAACAACGAGTGTTTAAAACGAATTCAAAAAATGACGAATAGTTAATATATTCCTATTATTTTTATTACAATTATATTGCTCTTCGAGATGTTGAATAGTTCACGATACATAGTCTTTGTGTACTTCCTACATAAGTATTTGGTATATGCTGTTAATTTTTAACTACATTTGCAATTTAGCAGCATTTAATTTTCGCAATTAAACTTTATGTAAATGATTTTAACTGAAATTATAAATATTTTTAAAAAATTCTCAGTAAAATATTATACGATATTTAGGAACATTTTTTTTTTTTTTTGAGATTTAAGAACTGAATGCCTGACCTTTTTCAATTCATACTATTAGTTCACTCTCTCCTTATTTGAATACAAATATATATATATATATATATATTGTTCAAATTTTCAATCGTTTATAAAATACTTACTTTGATTCATTCAAATATATTTTTTAAAACTTTAACACTTGATGTTAAGACGGGTTTTTTTAAATATTAATTCAACAGTTAAATTTTACTTTATTTTTAATTTTAAATTTATTCTGCGTTATTTCTGTCGAAGTTACAACTAGCTGCAACATATGTGCCAGGACGTTTTTCTAACAAAGTAGGAATTGATCATAAAAAAAATTATATTACGCCTTCTGATATTATTGTCACCCATCCGGTATAGTGGTTAGCGACGTTGACTGCTGTGCTGTAGGGCCTGGGTTCGAATCCCGGAGAAGACATGAATGTTTGTAAATGTATAGTGCCTTCGCGGAATGAGGGTACTCTAAATAGCCGTCGATCTGAAAGTCCTCTCGTGTGGTTGGTGGAAGGGGAAGAGAGGTGGGTAGCCCCTGACCGCTCCCAGGGTGTTCTCCCTCAAAATTGGGGGTGGAACCGTGCCAAATCGTACTGTCACCTGCACGGTGCTCAAAGCTACGGATAACGACAGGCGTACAATCTAGCCCGATGCCATGATGAATTTCGTGGGCCTTGATCTGACTACGTCAGACAGGTGGCATTAGCAACAACAACTTGTGATATTAAAGAGAGCACCGTGTTAGAATATTCTCGGATTTTATTTTATATGTATTGTTTAGATAAAATTTATAAACTGAGATATATTGGAGCAATTAAATAGTTCTTTAATCTTCTTTTATTTGAAAAAATTATTCAATGCACGCAAATGATGTTTTTCGAATCGGATAAAACAGTTTTAAGCGCTATGTGTTTAAAATAAGTTTAAAATGCTGGATCATGTTTTATGTATAGGGTGAGCCAAAAATCTTGCTCTGCTTTTAAAAATTTGATACAAAATAACCGTTTAATATAACGATGTATTTTTTGTATCATTGGATAGGTCAGTCTTAGAAGTTTCTGTTTGCGCAGTAAATGGTGCGAATGCTCCTTCAAGAGTGACCCGGGGAACATGGGTAAGGAAAACATTATTTTTTGCCGAAATGGCGGCAATTCAAGAGAAAGCCCAGTGGGTGCTTTGGTTCCAAGAAACGAAATCCCTCATTAATGTTCAGCGAACATTTCTATTTCGACGTTGTTATGGAAGCAAACCTACTGGTGTAAAATCAATAAATTGATAGTATGAAGTGTTTGAAGAAATAGGCAGCGTTAAGGATCTTCCTAGAAGGGTTAGACCTAGCGTGAGTGAAGCCACCGTCGAACACATTCGACAATCGTTTCAACGGAGTCCTGAATCAACATGGGAAGTATCACGAGAATTTCAAATATCGCAAATAGTTTGGTAATAGTCATCGCAATAGTCATGTTGCACGCTTATAAAGCGTCAGACATATTAAAGAACACTTGGCGGGAGCTGGAATACCGCTTATATACACTCAAGAGCCAAAACATTATGAACATCCCTACATTTTGCAATGAACTCGCCTGGAAGGCACGTGATCAGGTGGAAGTGGTATTTAACTGCGGCTGGGGAGTCTGAAGAATCATTCTTTCACTTACTTCTGTGTGTGATGGGAAAGGCTGCGGATCTAAGCAACTTTGATAGAGGGCAGATTGTAATGGCTCGGAACAAGTATCAGAGGCAACTCTAGGGCCGGACAAACTGGACCCATGTCCGGGGCGGCAAATTTTACGGGTGGCATTTGGACCAAATTTTAAAAATACTTTTTTTTTTTGTTATGGAAAATTTGAAAGAAGATAAAGGAAGAAGTTAAAATACACTATCTAGGAAAAAATATTCAGAACGAGATAATTTCTCTTTTATATAAGAATATTAAATTATACATTGTTCCTAAAATTAAGCAATCTAGATATTATTCGATAATTTTAGATTGCGCTGCTGATGCCAGCAAGATCAAACAAATGACATTTATGATAAGGTATACATGTATTGAGAAATCTAATTCTAACGAAGTTATCGTTAAAAATAATGCGAGTTTTTTTGGTTTCCTTCCAGTTGAAAGATTAACTGGAAGAGAACTTTCAAATTTAATAGTTGAGGAACTTAGCTAAATCTGCTAGATATGAGGGGGCAGGCCTACAATAACGGAGTGAATGTGAAAGGTGAGAAATCAGGGGCTCAATTTAAAATAAGAACGTTAAATCCACGATCAATGTATGTGCCATGTAGTAGCCATGTTTTAAATTTGGTCTTTAATGACATGGCAAAAGCATCTTTAGAAGCATGTACTTTTTTTAAATATTGTTCAAATAATTAATTTTTTTCCATCAACTTTTCGTTAGGTTGTATTATTAAAATGTATAAAAAGCATAAAACTTTAAAGCCACTTAGTGTAAATAGCTGGGAAAGCTGAATAGAGGCTATTAAACCCTTAAGTTATCAAGTGGGAGATTTTTATGAGGCTTAGTTTTTATAATAATGCTGAAATTGATAACTCTATAAGAGATGAGACCACTGGATTATTAAATTCTACTTAACAATTCAAGTTTCTATGGCCACTATTATTTGGTATAAAATCTTTAATTGCATTAAAATCCAATAAGCAAGCTATTGTAAGCAAAATATTACGATCTACCATCTACTAAGGAACTTTCAAGAAATTGTAAAGATTTTTTTAAGGATGTGACTTTTGATAAATTGCACTGTGATGCAAAAGAACTGGCCGTCAAGATTGATATCTCTGCTAACTTTGAGGTGACGCAGCCATGTCACAGAGTTCGACGGAAAAATGTGAATTTTAATTATGAAGCACAAAATGATCCGATGGAATAACCTAAATTAAAATTCAAGATAGAGTTTTATTTTTTTACTTTGGACGAAGCAGTTAATGCCTTGGAATGCAGATTTAATTTAATGAGTACTGGCAGTAATTGTTTTCAATGATTTAATAGATACCCTTAAGACTTTAATTAATTAAAAAATGTAAAATTTAGAAATGATGTTGACCGACAGAGAATTATTGGATGTAAACGCGCTTAATTGAGCAGATGAGATAATGTCAGTTTCAGCTTTAGCAGGCAAAAAAAAAAATCCCAGTTGAAGTTTTAAAATTTACTTCTGTTTTAGAATTTGCTCCAAATTTTGCTATTGCATTTATTTTACTTTCTTTGCTAATAATTTTGGCAAGTGTTAATATTAGTTTCAAACTTAAAATTAATAAAAAATTTCATACAGTTCCCAAATTCTAAAGATTGATTAAATGGCTTAGCTACATTGGCTATCAAACATGAAATTTCTGAACAAATTGATCAGAAAATTTTCAGAATTAAAAGTCAGGAAAAAAAACAGTGGTAATGTTTTATGTTTTAATTTTTAATATGTATATTATGTAATAATTCCCAGTAATATAATCCTTTTAAATATCTTTTAATTATCTGGTCCATCCCTTCTGGACCCACATTTTAGTAATAAATAAGCCAGCCGCCTAACGGCAGTATCTTAAACTACATCTAGCTACCCACTCAGATCATGTGATTTGAGGCGCCTATAAATACCGAGATTCCGGGAGACCTCCGTCTTTCGCTTCTGTATTTGTCTGCTATCAACATGTAACCGGCTGCTGCTTGTTTTGTGTGTGTGTATTGTGTCGTCCTCATAATGTTTTAGGTGTTTAAGATGTGGAATAAATAGTTTTAATTTATCACAGGACTGCCTCTCGTCAATCCCAGCCAATGAAACCATCAACAATAGCGATCATATAAAGAATCATTTCAACGGCCACGTCTATTACATATATATGTACTGTTAGCTCCCTTTTTATTCGCAAGGAATATTCTATAGGTGTGCATTTATGAACAATTTTTATCTTTAAAAAAAAAAATTTTTTTCTTTGGGGAGAGGGGCGGCATTTTTCATTTCTGTCCGGGGCGGCAAAATTGCTAGAGCCGGCCCTGCAAGTATTTCCGAAACTGCACGACTCGTGGGTTGTTCGTGATCTGCAGTTGTTAGTATTTATGCAAAGTGGATGAATGACGGTGAAACCAGCAGCGGACGACATGGTGTTGGAGGTCCACACGCTGTCAAAGAAAAGGGTCGTCGGAGACTGTCTCGCATGGTGAAGCTAAACCGGAGCCAGACAGTGACTCAGGTGACAGCCCAATACAATGCAGGGCCAAGTAGAATAGTATCGGAGCACACTGTTCTGTGGGCACTGTTGGATATGGGGCTACGCAGCAAACGTCCCACTCGTGCGCCTTTGCTGACCAAGCGTCATCGCGAACTGTGCCTGCCTGGGAACATCGCGACTGGTCAATGGATCAGTGGTAGAGAGTTGCGGTAGAGAGTTGCCTGGTCAGATGAATCACGGTTTGTCATTCATCACGCCGATGGCCGTGTTAGGATACGCCGTCTTCCAGGAGAACAGTTGCTCCCTTAATGTACAGTAGGTCATACATAGGCCGGTGGTGGCGGTATTATGCTTTAAGGGAAGTCCTCTTGGGCGTCTCTGGGACCCGGGGTTGTGGTAGAGCAGACCATGAATGCTACAGGGTATCTGAATATTATTGAAGAACAGTTGCACTCTTACATGGCCTCTGTTTTTCCAGCTGGAATTGGAATGTTCCAACAGGACAATGCCCCGTGTCATAAGGCTAAAATTGTGTTGGAGTGGTTCCAGGAACATGATGCTGAATTCCAGTTAATATCCTGGCCACCTAACTCACCGGATCTCAATCCGATAGAACACATTTGGGATGTCATGGGATGGCAGTTCAGAGTTCAAAGACCACCAATTCCCAATATCTCGCATTTAGGTGATAGTTGCTTAAATATCTGGTACAATCTGTCTCCGGCCATCTACCAAGGACTTGTGGCATCCATGGCAATGCGGGTTGAAGCTGTGTTGCGCGCCAAAGGTGGGTCAACTCGTTATTGACAGGTGGTCATAATATTTTGGCTCTTGAGTGTATATGGCATAGCGCTTTTTACGATTTAAAGCTGACAAATTGGGTTTTCGAGTGGGTCGTTGACTTTCAATTCCAAGAAATTTAAGTTCTCATTGTATTGTTCTGTGAGAAATCTTTTTTTCCGAGTTTAAGTTGAACTTTTTTGTAATTTGTAGAGCTGTCAATCGTCTGTTCTCCTACCTTTCTTCACAATCCGCTTTAATTTCCTTTCATCACGTTTTGTCATTTTCTTGGATCTATCTCCCATAGATGATGAAGCTTTTGTGCTACCTAAAGGTAAATATGCTTTATGTATTCTTATTACGCTTCTGTTCGATATTCTAAGTTGCTTTTAAATTTCCGATGCTTTGACGCCATTTTGTCACATAAAAACAATATATGCCCTTCTTTAAACTCACTAACAGCTTTTGTTGATGAAATCGTAAAACAAAAACAATTAGTTTTTTTTAAAGTAAAACAATCTTAACTTTAAATAGAGCAGAGTCCACTACTTTTTCAAGCGCTTTTTCTAAAATATTAGTGAATATTTTCTATAGTTGCAATTTAAGGAAAAATGAAAATAAAAATAAATGGTAGGTGACAAGTTATTCGGCCACTATGTTTAGTTTGAGCACAATAAATATTTATAATCAGGACAAAAGACTTTTGGTTCCCCCTATATTTGTAAGCCTGATTACGAAAATAAAAAAAGTAAGATTGAGGATATTCACATGTAAAAACTTTTCAGTATTGTAATGACCAGGTCAATTATACAATAATTAGAAGGATTTTTTATACATTTGAGAATGCAATGCTTTTTAGAGTAAAATTAGATCAATTCTTTTTATATTTTTTGTTGTACTATATAAAATCGGTGAGTTGATTTTTTCGATTCCCCATTTTGGCAACGGCAATAAAAAATTAGTAATTGTACAGGAACATTTTTCATATATATATATATATATATATATCACACATTCTCATTATAATTCCGCGTGCGCGTTATCAGTTAAAATCAGCAACTCAGAAATTGAGAAAAGCAAAGCAACTGTTACCGAGTAATCAGTTATTTGGTCACAAAGGGAAAAAATAATACATTTTCTCTTCTTTCTCAAAGCAGTACATTTTCGCTAGAATCACGATTTTGCTTTGGACAGAATTGGGAATCTGCAATCTCTCATGATAATGCTTCGAAAAGATTATTTGAAAAACGCATTTTCACATTTCAATTATTTTCAAAAACATTTTATTTAATTTATTTCACATGTTTCTTTCAATTTTGATTTTATTTTAAGGACAAACAGATAACTAGCATCGGAAACGTAGATTATTGTTATGGATGTATAGAGGATGTAAAAGACGACTAGCATAGAGGAAATGTAGATCTGTTAGGATAAATAATATAAAGAGCTATGAGCAAAATGAACTGTAAATACAGTGTGCTATTAACATTAAGATAATTCAAAATTTTTATCATAGGTGTTATCAATGGCAATTAGCATGAATGCCTTTGAACATTGAGGTCTATTATTAAATACCATTATAAACTACTGACAGAGCAATATTAATATAGCTCCCTTCCAGAAACTAAATGTGTAATTTGGTTTGAAAGACAACACGATATCACAGGATACTTGACTTGTAAAGTGACGATGATGACACCTGAGCTGGCACTCCTTTCTCTCCTAACTTCCCCACCACACCAACGGGAGGGCGTTTGGACCTCAACATATTTAACGTGCATCAGATTGCTCTGCATGGCAGGTCTTCAGCGGTACTGGGCTTGAACTCATGACACGCCGGCCATGTGTTCGTTACCTTGACCACTAGGCTACCGTGGCCACTATTTCGCTTAGGTATAGTGGTATTTTCAAATGATCTGGTTTAATTTTTGAATCAGACCTTACTGGAAGTTGCAGATTTGCTCTATGCATTTAAATTTTTAAAACCATGCTTAATAATATTTTAAATAAAGATATTTTAAGTTAGTGTGATTCGCATTTTTTTCCTTTTTATTTCTTATTGAAGGATTTTTTTAGATCTGTATAGGGTCGTTGACTTACCTCCAAAGCAGCCGCCATTTTTGCCGATTTGGTGAAATCCCTCGCAACACTCATATCGGAGAACGCTGAAAACATAAAAGAACTTTCTAATAAAAGCATACTTTTGAAAATGGAATGTTTAATTAATGTAGTACTATAGAATCATAAATACTCATACAATGTGACGAATATAGACATGTGGATTCTCTATCTCAGATGAGACTCGAAGATTTTACCACAATATTTAACTGTAAATTCAACGAATTTTGGGTTATAAGTTGACGCATATGCGCATGTTTGTCCCAACTCATATTAGTATTTTCTTCTTTTTTAATAGTAACGCTTAAAAAAAAAAAGATAGCTCACTCTGCACGTACAAGGCACTCCTGACACACGATTCAATTTTTTTTCCTTTATAATAAAGTTATTTTTGCAAGAAATGTCTGATTTCCAGAGGGTTGAATGTGTCTGCTTCAATGCTTATGGTGTGTTTTAAGTGTTAATCATATAATAAAAAAAATGCCAGAGTTTATTTCCCCCTGAATTTAAAACTGTTGGTACCTCTGTACGTCTTTGATGAGGGTACTGTGACAGCATGATTATTTTATAGCGTTGTAATTCTAGAACCTTGTGTGAAGTTTTTTCACTTCCACGCAATCGTCCATCGTATTTGAATTTCCAATAGGGTGCTCTACAGCTGTGGTCGCCACACCGTTTGACCTCGCGGACCAGTAAATTCATAATTGAAATCCCGCGGACCACTAATAGAATTTTTTGAAGTGTTAAATATATTTATAAAAAAAAAATTGTGATCTAAGAACACATAAATTGTACCTAGTTAATAAAATGAAGCTATTAATTTTAATCAAATTACGAAAGCTTTATTGATAAACCATAATAAAATAAACAAAAACTGTAAAAACGAAACAATTAAAAAATATGGTTTTAGTATATCAAACTTTTAGTGTTATACATTCCTATGAAATGGCGTTATTCTACGAACTAGTGTTTTTATAGCTTTTCACGTATTGTAATGAATTGAATTATGTTTCAATGCATCTTAAAACATAATTTAGAATGAGTAAATATATTCCACATTTTTCTAGGGGCCAGCGAAATTTTCTCGTGGACCACCAGTGGTCCGCGGACTACCACTTTGGCGACCTCTACTCTACAAAGTGTGATAGGCGAGCGACATTAATATCCTTTTCAAGATCCTCTAAGATACCTTAAAATCCCCTCCTTTTGAAAATTGGGATTACAAGTCATAAAATTAGCTATTTCTTTTCCCTTTTTTTGTCAGACCCTTTCTAAGGTTAATAAAATTGGGCGCGTGAGGTAGCCAACTCCTTATTAGCTGTACGATTCTAGAAATAATATCGGACATCAAATATCCAGATCATTTTTCATCGTCTCAATACATCTCAGAAAATTCTCTGTTTCAAAATTGTATAACTGTTGGCTCTTTTCTAGTGTTAAGCATGTGTGTACACGATTACATTACAATCAACTGACAAACAACGGGGTAAATTCATGACGTCATGTGATAAATGCAATCACGTGTTCTCCAATGAATTCTAAACTGACCTATACTTATGGACTACTCACTGTTCCATTTATAAAATGGAATAAAATTTCGAACTTTCAGCATTAGGTACAAAGATTAAGATTCTTGAAAAAATGTTTTAAATTTTAAAAAACTCTTATATTATAAGTTTACTTTTAAATCAAGCGCATTTTGTTATCCTATATAGGCTTTATTATTGGTTCTAAGCATACATTTTTAAAAGAAAGTTTCTGTAAAAAACAAATTTTAGCAACTTGGCGAAGCGCATGAACTGGTTGGCTGGAAACATGTGATTGTGCAATTATCATGTGACTACGACGTCATATAAATTTAGCCAATTAAATTTTTTATTAATTTGAATCTTTATTTATTAAGGTGTGGAAGTAAACGCCAACCTAACTGTTGTAGGTGCTTTGAATTTTGTCTCAGTGAAATTATTAATTACTATTACCTTTAATGTATCTAATAGAAATACAATATAATTTCGCCAAACGAATAGACATCGCTGATTCCAATAACTTCGTCAAATGCTGTCATCATTACTATTCCAGTGTTCGAACGAGTCCCATTTTTGTTTCTCCTACTACCTGTACATCGCAGCATTTGACGACATCTTTGGATTTGACGAAATTGTTTGACGGTATTATACGCAAGTATCAGAAATACTAAAACTATGTGACGGATCTATACGGTCTTCGACTAACCTTCTCTATTTTCTTTAAAATAATTTATTTATTTCAACCAATCATCACCGAGAGCCAAGTGTGATTTATGCAAATAAGATATATTATATAAGTTCGGGTTTCGCGAGTTAAAAAGTTAAGTAAAGTGAAGAGATAGAAGAGGGAAGTTAAGTCAAGTAAAGATCGGTAGGTCAGCACGCAGTTGTTGACATTCGTAGATAGCGGTTACGTGTGGAGCTACGCGGGGAGAATTTGATTGAAGCTTGTAAAAATCCGTGTTACAGAGTGTGGATCTTTCACCATTCTCCTAACCAGTCAGCAAGGCAGAAATCCTCACGACGGAACAGCCGATGTAAAAGATAAGGTCAGTGATTTAATTTAAGATATTGCGAATATTCGTACGTGGTGTAGCTGTAATTGTGCGTGTTTAAGCTTTCCTAGATTCAGTTGCTATTCTGTTATTCCACTAGTAGTAATGCCCCTTTTCGTACTTCACTCTATTTTGTTTCTCTTAAATTTGAATTATGTGTTTATAACCTTTGATGTTAACTAGAATCAATAAATCTATTTGATTTGCAATTATGTCTTATGATCATTTAAGTCCACCTACACATCCAGTCGTATTGGCAGATAGACGAGGAGATGGTAATGTAAGGGGTGGCATTGAGCCACGACAACTACTTCATCAGAACAAAAAATCAATAGAATGTTCTGGTTTTAAGCATGCAGTTAAACTCATAAATTCAGAGATAGTCTGATCTGATTATCTGTTAATATATTATGCATTGCTCAGTGGCTCAGTAGTAGTGTATCGCGCTTCCACGTCTCAGGTCCGGGCTTCAAATCTCGGGTTGGAAAGGTCGAATTAGCCTTTCAACCCTTCAGCTGGTCGATAAATGAGTGCCGAGTTTGGTTGGGAACTAAACACTGGGGGTTTCACGTCAGAATGACTACATGATCGGAACACCTGCTCATGTATCTCAGCACCCAAGGTCACGATAACTGAGATGGGCAAAGTAGGTCTTGGCCCTCATTGGCTGTTGCGCCACTGAGAGTTTAGTTTATCTTCTCTATTAAAGCATAACTTTAAAATAATTTAACCATCTATATAAAAGATTAAAATTTTTTTTTGTCTTGAATAAAGCAACTAATTACACACACATTTCTTGTTATTAATTACTTCAAATTAATCACAGCTCTTATATCAGTGTTAATACTTCGATTTCATGAACAGGCAGATTTAACATCGCTCCTTCGATGGTTACAAAATAAATGAGTGATCTCTTTAATTACAATTGCTCCGATTATTTTTCCTATTGATGTGAAGGTAAATGAATTCATTTGTCATTCGTGTAATAAGTAGTATAACCTCAACGGTGTGATACCATTGACTTAATTTTTTTTATATTACTTGATTTTTTATGTATCTTGAATTGTTTCGTAACAAGTGCATCATTTGATACTATATTTGTGGCTGTTATTATGTGTGTAATTTGCGTTTTGCTTTAAATTCGGTCTTAAAAGTGCTTGCTTATTTTATTGTACATATGTAGGTAAGAGTATATATATTCTGTATTTTTATTATGTAGTTATAAAAATATTGAATGCTTTTCTCTTAGCTCACCTCACCTACATAACTGGGTGAACCGCAACACCTTGAAAAATATTAGAAGTAGCCCGTACCCAGAGGCGGATTAAAGTAGTTGGAGGCTCCTGGCGGTAAAAGGTTTGAGGCCAATGGGCTTAAGAGTCGAAAAACTAAAATAGTGAAAAGAGTCGCGAACTTTAAATTCTCAAAATAAAATGTATTGCTATAATAAAACTCATCGGCTAAAGGAAAAATCTGAACTGTACATAAAAAAAATTTAAAACCTTACTTAAGAACTTACAGTTTTTCTGTACAGTTTGATTTCTCTTTGTCAAATTCATCAATTATTTTCACCATATCTATTTTGTCCAAAACATTTTATTCTGTATGTAGTATGGCCATGTTATTCAATTTCTCTTTTCTCCCATAGTTCTTCTTAAATTATTTTTAACACGTTTTAAAACTATAAAAGATCATTCACCTGATGCATTCGCGATATCGGTATTGTTAAACATATTTTCAAAAGTTTTTCTATATTAGGATTTCTTTTACATCTCGATAAATTTCTAGCGGGGTTTTCATTGTATCTTTGTTTTGTTTTCATTTCTTTTTCCAAGGTGGCGGGGTTGGTTTGTCGCTGGCCCTTGCACTCATCAAGCTTAGGGCCCCTACCAGCGCTGGGGGCCCCTGGCGGCCGCCAGGTCCGACACCCGCTTAATCCGCCACTGCCCGTACCTTGGAAGAGTTTGCCCGCCCCTTCTATAGAGAATCGTTCTAAAAAAACGTTAGACCAATGAGGTGATGTGCAATCCTTGGCAGAGACAGTGATATCTTGCTTCCGATTTGGTAACTCGAGGGAAACCGTCTGTCAACGAGACAAATTGGTTTCCCGACCTTCTGCCAGCGACCTACTTCAGTTAAACCAGTAAATTCTGAAGATGCATCAAGTTCGTGTCGTTTTCAATGTTTTCCAGCATATGTTTCATTAAACAGCGGAGCCGGTGACACATCCTTCCTACCGTGGAACTATTTCGACGTCTTGACTGGCAGGAACAGTACTCGAGATGTAGTACAAGGTCTTTTTGGTTTACGAATATCGGTGAGAATATAGTCAGTTAGATTCTTGTTTTTACTGCACCGCGAAAATAAATCAGGACTTCTGATGTGTTGCCATGTTTGTGATAATAACTTGAGCTCTAAAATTTCTTTGCCGATCTTGAAAAGCTAGTTTTAAAAGAAAAGATAATTAAAATTTTTTAAGATTTCTAGAATGCTGTGTTTCGAACAAAATAAAATTTTGAGATTTTTTAGTAAAAATTTTTTGTGTAATAAAGGTAGAATATTCTCGAAAATTTTTCGCATCTTAGTATAAAGTTTGCCATATTTTGTATCAATCCTCTTAAATCAGACGTAATCTCACAATTTATCACTGTACATAATAATAAAAAGAATAGCTCTTAAACTTAATTTTGAAAACATGTTTTTTTTTTTATAGATAAAAAAATCTGAAATCTGAAATTTCTTTGAAATTTTTAGGAAAATTCCCCATAATGAAACTTTGAATGGATAGTAGCTAAAAAGTCATGATAATTTTCTCTAAAATAACTTTTAAGGTAGCAACATTGATGCTCTAAAATTTTCAACTTCTGTAATAGAACTTATATTATAACATTTTCTAACCGCTTTTCCCTAAAAAAATATGCATGAATTTAAATATTAAAGAATTTGAATGGAAAAATAATAGCTTTCAGAAAAATATGGGCATTAAAAATGCCTCGTTTAAAAATGCTCTTTTTGTGAAAGAAAAAAAGAGATTTGGAGAATGACTATTTATTGTTTTCAGCAAAACGAATAAAGACAAAAAAAATATTTTTATTGACGATATTAGAATAAAACTATTCTTCTTGTGATTTTTGAAACTAACAGAATAGAAGCAAAAACAAATACGTTAAAATAATCAAACTCATTATTGTGTATATATATATATATATATATATATATATGGAAGAAATTTATATAATATATCAAAAACAAGAAATAGTAAATAATTAATAAGAACAAAGAGCAGAACAAGAATCAATGTAATAAAAACATAAAAGAAAAACGTGAAGATCTATCTATAAAAAGAAAAGGACCTTTCTAGTCAAAAAGCAATTTCGGACTTAGAACTGAATAAGTGGGGTTAAACTAGTTTGAAGGCGCCACATTCCCTCTTTGCAACTCGGTAGGAAAAACCAAATAAAATAAATAGAAATTCAAAGTATTTAAAAACTCACAGAGAGTATGAGAAAGCAACGTACTATTCTGCAACCATTTCTCCTAAAATCGCAAAGCAGAGAACTACAAAAAGAATTACCAAAGAAAAGGATTCTTCAGAAACGAATTTTACAAAAACTCTATTCACACATATCTTTTTTTAAGAGAGCCAAGAGTCTTGATATACATACTATATATATATAATTGTTACAATATAAAGTTATTTTGAAGTTTTTATTTTTAATTCACACATATTTAAACTTTTTCTGTCTATTAATTTTTCTGCAAAATCTTGGAGTTGATAAGTATATTTTCTGTAATATTATAAATGGTATTTTTAAATAATCAAAAATTAAGGAAGAAGAAAGAAATGAACTTAACTGTATCTCTAGTTGTGTTAAATTGATATTGGGTATCCCCCATGCACTGAATAATACAAATTTAATTTCTTTTTTTTTTACCTCTTTTGGTTGGCAAAATGCTTTCCGAGTAATTAAAAATACTTCTCTAATTTATGTTGCTTGATTGACAAAAGCTTTAAAAGAAATTGAAAGACTTTTCCACACACACAAAATTCGATTGTAACAGAATCGAATTCTATTTGATTTAAATTGCAAGAAAATTTATTCGTTTCTTTTGTTATTTCTTGATATTTGAAGAAAGTTGCTCAATGTTGAAAAAGAACGAAATCCAGAAGTGCAAATGGCTTAAATAAAAACTTTTTCTTAAATGTAACCGAATATAACCTACATCAGCATTTACACGTTTGAGAATAAGAAGAACATAAATAAAAAGGAGACTTACGTTTTAACTCCGCATATCTCTCTGTTCATCCAATATTTACACTCCGTCCAGTACTTCTGATTAGTGCCCGGGACTTCTTCCACGGCACATGTGTTAGGCCTGAAAAACAAAATTACAGGTTGATTAGAGTAGGTAAATAACACTTGAAAGAGCTAGAAGTTGGTTAAAATTGTTCATCTGAAACTAAAAGATAAACATATATTAAAAACTTGAATGAGTTTTCTTTGAAAGGACATTGGTTATATATAAATACTTTCACACTACTGAATTCTCTTATACTGATAACGATATGATTTTACAGAATTTATCCCAATATCTTTAATCCTATTACCAGTTGAGCCACACGATGTTAGCTTTTGAAGTTCTTGTTTGTAATTTATCCAAGAGCATTGCTCCAGAAGCATTCGTAAAAAGATAAAGTTTATTTGCTCAATGTTTTCTGGTCCTACCGAGTGGCCGCAGTGGTTTGGAGGTGTAGCTGGCGTGTCATGAGTTCGAGCCTAGATACGCAGCATGGAAAAGTGATGCGCAATATCCTCCTGTTGGTTTAATGTGAAAGGGGGTGCCTGCTCAGTCACTTTACCATGATTCAATATTATTAAGTCCGTTGCCAATTTTCCTCGTGGTGATTTGTGTGACGTTAATATACTCTCACTCACTAGTTCTGCCGAAGCAAAAGCGCATTAATTACCATCAACGTTCTTGTAATTTTGATCCCCTGTTAAATAAAAAGGTCAACATCTGAACTTGCACCCCACACTCCTAACTTCCACACAATGCCCTCGTGTTCAGTTTGAGTCTAGAAAAACTTCAAGGGCATCGGTCCCTGTTTAGTAACACGAGGAATGGATCCAGTGGCGTAACAGAGAATATTAGAGCCCCTGCAAAGGTTTAGGGTCTTAAACCGTACTTCAGGCGATGGGTCACCTTAGATTCTTTGGTGCAGTGGTGTACTTTACGCCACTGAGGGGATTCCATTATTGGACAGAATCCAGGCTGGTCACAAGATCCCTGACAGGATTACTTGGCTACTACTGCCTTGGTAATTTATGGGGGAAATTCTTACCGTACATAGCTGATATTTTCTAAAAAGAGTTTTTAAATAAATTCTTAAGCATAACATAAAATAATATACTTCAAGGCTATAACTGTCTTCAACAAAGAGTAGGCAGTACACAGAGCACAAACGGGCCGAGATGATATAATACGTTTTGTAATAAAATACAATGAGGAGATTTTACGGCCTATTGACATTGCCCAGAAGGATATTCACGTCATCATCGGTTAATTATTTAACAAGATAATAAAGGTCAATTGAGATGTCAGATTCATTTTTTTATTTCCAAAGGGAGTAGTTTTTGCTCATAGTTCTGGAGCTGTCTAATCTGACATCAGGTCAAACTGCATTCCTATTTTGAACATATCCACAGATTAGAATTTTTTTTTATTGTTGCTCAGTTACTCATCCCTTTCTATCCCATGACTTCGGTTTGGGTTGGCAGTCATTTGAGAGAGTGGGCAGATTCCATTTGAAGATGTGGGGACGAAGGGTCGTAAAAAACGTTGAAGATGAAGGGTCATAAAAATAAAACCGATTTTATGGATATTTCAGTCGGTTCACGTCGAGGACTCCCGCTGCTCAGGTAATGAACATATCACAACAGATCGTGGAAGCTTGCTCTTGTTTCTCGTTTTCAGCCGATCTGATTTGGGTTAAAGTATCGAGAATTCTGCGGGACACAATTATAAATGAAGAATATTAAGCACTTTCCAAAATGGTTTGGAAAGAACCTTAAGATATTTCGCTAGTTTCTTATATTTATTTTGGATCCATTCCATTAGGATTTATATCGGTTTTATTCGCATTCACTTCATAAAATTTCTAACAGGTATCATCATTTAAATTTTCCGTGGAGGGATTTTATTTAATCTATGAGGGTCTTGAGACAACGCGTAATAATTAATTTTTTAATTATCCACGTAACAGAAAATGTCTTGTTAGCCGCAACTTTACCTCATTAAAAATTGCCACATCGGCACATTTAAAACTAAGATGGTGCAATATTGTATCGTACGATTCTTCTAACCAATCACAATATTTATTAACGGAAGTCATATGTTTCTAAGAACTTCCGGCTGAGGGAGTTATAAAAGCCGAGATCTCTGACAAAACGATGGGATAAGTACATGAACGTTGCTAGAGATAATGTGGAAAAGTAAAAATTGTTTCCCAGTGATTATCATGTTCAATTTTTTTTTTTTATTATCTTTTGTGACTTACTAAACGATTTTTCCTCGTATAGAGCTGCAGAGCAATACGAACAATTATTTTAATGGAGTGACCGACTTTTGAACTTGCAAATCATCTTCCTTCTCTAAAAAAAAGGTGGCCACGGTAGCCAAGCAGTCAAGGTATCGGATCATGGCTAGCATGTCATGAGTTCGAGCCCAGTACCACTAAAGACCCGCCGTGTAGGGGAGCGATGCGCGTTAAATCTGTCGAGAGCTCAAACGTCCTCCCGTTGGTGTGATGTGGTAATTAGGAGAGGGGTGCCAGCTAAGGTGTCATCCACGTCACTTGACCATGGTTCAAAATTACGTGGTCCGTCGCCAAAAACCCTCGTGTAGCTGAACAGTGTGACGTAATATTCACTCACTCACTCACTCTAAGAAAAAAGTCACGAAGTCACTACCAAAGTGGTCGAAAAGTTATTTTAAAAATACAAAAGACCCAATGGTATTATGTAGCCAATCAGGCAATGACAATGAATTCAGAAGTTTCAGTTGAATCTCTTATCATTTTTCCAAAATGTATTTCACTGCAAAGTGGCTCTTAACATGCCCCTTATATAATGTCACTTAAATCTCCATTTAAAAAGGCATACTTCTTCAGGATTATCAAAGTTTACATTTCATTATTATATAATACCATCCCCTCCTAAATAAAATAACACACAAAGATAGAGATTTCACAATGTTTGAATCTGTCCTAATTCTCAGATCTGGATAAAAATCGCTAACTAGAGTTGCTTGTACGCGTTAGTCTTTACAAATAACGTTTTTAACTTTTCCAGTCTCTCCTGTCTGTTTTTTTTTTGAGTCTTGAAACGTGCCGAGGGCATTCACTTAAAAAGTTTATTTTGGATTTAAGTCAGAAAGAACAAACGTCCTGAGAATCTTTGTAAACATTTGCAAAACCTTTCTTTCCCAACCACTTAGATAGTAAATAGTGCTCGGGAATACCAGTGGTTCACTGAACTCTTTCCACCATTAAGTTTTTGAGAAACAACCAAGATAGCATTACAAGATTAAACTGGGAGAAACGCGAGTTATTATAAACATTAAAGAAGTAAAATTTTGCATAAATGGGCCAGCGCAGATCAAAATGTCGTATCCTCGTCTGTGTAACTTCAATATTTAATTCATATTATCATTCTTTTCCTTGTTGCTGTGCTATTATGTTGGTGGGATTAACTAAATTATTTTGTAATTTGCTTATAATGTTGGAGATAAAAATTTATTTAGTGTTTTTTGTTACTTAATTGGCTATTGTTTTGGGTAACTGTGCGAATTTGTCATTGAATCCATTTTCGGGGGGGGGGGGGATGTTAAAACATATTTTGATGAATTAGTTAGATATTTTCTTATAAATTTATATTTGATGGTTCTAATTATATAATTATGATATATTCACTGAAATGAATCGTACTTTTAATAAAAATTGGTCTCTGCAATTGATTAAAGAAATGAAATTTTTGCAAGAAAATAATTAAGCAGCTCGAGTTTTTTCTTGCAATTTGTCGCTATGGTTGCCGCCTGATCTGATTTTGTTACAATAGTCTCATATATAAACTTGAATGTTTTTATATATTTGCTTGGAACTTTTAAAAATCCACATCGTTGAACGCATCGTTCGAAAATTTTTCAGGAAGCCTCATTGTTGTTTCAAAGAAAGCATAAGCAACCCCCCCCCCTCCAAAAAAAATTGCACAGAACTTTTTTCAAACCTCCCTTGCCTAAGGAAGAGTTTGTGTGTATTTGGGTGAAGTCGTCAAATGCCGTGATTTACATAGGGCTTCGAACCATAGTTTGTTTCGTTCCGGTTTAACTAAAAAAAATATATCGGTTCAGTTTCGGTTTTCATTTCACCAAAAATAACGGCTTTCGGTTTAGTTTCGAATGAATAATTTAATGTATGTTGTTATTTGTATTAAAAATACAATTTTATAGTAAACAAAAAATGTAATTTTATCAAAATTTAGAAGATTTTATTATTTTTTAATTGTAAAACTATGTGAATTGATAAAATTAACCAGCATGTATGATACGAGTGGTGACCAGAGAACGCGAGCCTTGACATTGTTATCCATTATCAAAATCGCAATCCATTAAAAAATCGCATTTAATAACTATGTTCATGATTCTGGTCTGTCCATCTAAAGAGTCTATACAAACATTCGAGGATGATCGCATTTTGAGATGCGAAAAAATAGACAGATATTTTTCTTAAAAAATCATCTGTACTTTTAGTTCATTCAACTGAATTTAATCTGTCTCCTACAAGTAGTTTCATGAGAAATTTTGAAACATAAAGGTACTAGTGAACATCAAAACAGGAAATTGAGAAGTAATGTACAAATGGAGGACAAAATAATACGAACACCTGTGAAAAAAATGATGCATTTCACACCTGCAGTACAGCCCCGCCACCTGCAACAGAAGTCTGCCACTTAGTGAGCATGAAGAGGAAGGTATCAGTGTCCAAACCAGTCATCTGCATGCGTTTATCGAACTATCTGTTATAAGTTGAAATGTCAGACCTGTCAGAGTTCCAAAAAGGAATAATTGATGGAGCGCGTTTAAGTGGAGCATTGGTTACGAAAGCAGCAAACCTTTTGGGGGTTTGCAAGGAATACAGTATCAGTTGTTATAAAAGCGTACACGAAAGAGGAAAGAGGGTAAGACGACGTCTTCAAAACACAGCAGTAGCCGAAAGTCAAAGCTTGCTGATAGGGATAGACGTGTCTCGAAGTGCATAGTAGCGCGAAAGCACAATCAATCGTTATCCAAGATAACATTCGAAATGAACAGTCCTCTCCAGGACCCCGTTTCAACAAAAATTGTCAAAAGGAACTTCATGTTGTGAACATTTATGGCAGAGTGGCAATTCATAAACCCTTGATGACAGCAACTAATGCTTTTAAGCGACGCAAGTGGTGCAGAGATCACAAAGGCTGGTCCCCACAGCAGTGGCAGCAGGTAATATAATCAGATGAATCATCATTCACCCTATTTCAGACTACCGGACGCCTTTATGTCTGGAGAACCGCCCAAAGATGCGTTTAATCCTGAATGACTCTTGCCGACTGTGAAACATGGGGTTGACTCCATTATGGTATGGTGCGATATCTTGGCGTGGTCTTGGACCACTTGTTTTTCTGCATGGGAAAATCAAATCAAATCACTATCTAAACATTCTAGAGGATCATCCTTTTGTCTAGACTGTATTCCCTGAAGAGAGGTAGCTTTTTCAAGACGACAACGCCCCTATCTAAACTGCCAGGTGTGTTCAAGCGTGTTTATAAGAGCTTGACGATGAAATTGAATATCTTGCCTGGTCCCCTCAGTCTCCGGACTTGAATATTATTGAACATTTATGGGAGTTTTTTGGAGTCCAAACTTCGTTCCAGATTTCCACCTCAATCCAGCCTTTCGGAATTAGAGACCGGTCAGCAGGAGAATTGGCTTAATATTCCCTTAAATATTGTCCATGATCTTTATGCATGTATCCCACGTTGCATTAAATCTGCACTTCAGTCAAAGGGTGGTCCAGCCCCCTAGTAATAAAGGTTTTCCATTATTTTCCAGGAGCTCATATTATTTTTCATCCACCTGTACATGTAATGATGATATAATTATATAGTTGACGTTAAAGTAGAAAATATTGATAAGTTGGTTACAGTAACAAAATGACTGAAGATATATCAAACCGAAATGAAGCGATATATTTTTTCGGTTTAGTTCCAGTTCGAAGTCCTGGATTTACAGTCACTAGTAGAAAACCTCCCCAAGAAATTTAATTCCAAACGCGCACACAAATGAGCACACAAATACATGTACAAATTATCAAAATGTAGTGTAAGTTATCTAATTTAAATAAAGAGAAAGAAAGTTTTACTTGTGAAATTACCATAGCTCACGTTTGGAATATTAATAGAGAGATTGGTCATAAGACAGTGCTTTACATCACGAAGAAAGTAATTAGTTATTTCACTTCATGTAATAAATTCTGCTTTTAATATTAATGGAATCTGTGTCAGTATTTACATTTCGATTCCATCAATATTAGGTGTGTTTCATGTCCTCGACAGGAATGGATGTAATTAATACAAATTGTATTATAGTGTCGTGTGTTTCATGTTAATCAATTATAGATAAAGTGCCACTTGAAAACAAATTATACTTTAATGAATTGTCATTAGCTGTCAAGATCATATGATTTCTCTAAATGTATATTGAAAAAGGAATATAAGTAATGCTTTGAAACTGTTTCTAACTTTTATCCATGTGTTGAATGAAAGTATTTTTCAAAGACATGCAACTATTATTTTTCCTCTAAGCAAAAGTGTACATATTTAATCAACACGCATTAATTACTGTATACGTTTCACATAAAATAACATCAAGTGCCTGAAATGCTGTTGCGAGTTCCCACGAACTAGATCATAGGTTCTCAACGTGGGCGTTTGAGAAAATTAGGGGGCGTTGAGATGGCACGGAGGGGCTTAAGCAGATTCACTAAAAAAGACTAAAAAAAACACGCTGATTATGTACTAACAAAAGTAAACTATAATACTGATTACTTATGTTGATCTATGTATTTAAATCATTCCTATATCACATGTACGAAAATTCACATATTTCGGTAGTTCGGGAAGTGAATGTAAAACTTAAAGATTACATTTTACATTCAGACCTACATTAAATTGAATGATACAGTGCATTTTAATTTCTCTAGTGCACGTGTTGTCTTTGTCTGTGAGCAGTAGGAAACATGTTTCGTCCACTGCATTTCATTGCGTGTATTATCCAAGAAACATAATTAAATATGTTAACCAGGAATGAACGTGATCCTTTAAAGGCTGAAACTCTGTCAATTTACATTTATTTAGAAAGCAATAGTTTATTTTGAATTAGATCGTATCATCAAAACCCTGTATTAGCATACCTGTCTTTATAACAGATAAGATAAAACTTTTATTCCACTCTTTTAAATGATGAAATTCAGTAGCATTTCAATTCCAACAATATCATACCTATGACTAAAATACACTGGTGTGCAAAAATTAAGGACGAGACGGTTTTTTTCAATATAACTTTGTACAAAAGCATTCCAAATCAACACATTTAATACCGTAAGATCCCCAATACGTAAGGACATGAGTAATGTAAGCAACACTTACTAAAAGAGAAATCAGAGGGATAAAAAGAAGCTTTATTGAAAAAGTAGCATGGAGCGCAATGCGACTGAAGGCCGAAACATCCCTGTGATGGGTGTCCATCAAGAAATATCCGGTCTTTAGTAGGGGATATGATCTCCCCTGACTGCTAGGCAGGTTTCACAGCGTCTGCCCATGCTGAGAATGAGGGTGTCAATGAGTTGTTGAGGCATTGCTGCCCATTCGTCTTGCAGCTCTAATCGAAGCTCCGGAATCGTTACTGGTGGTAAGGTATGAGCTGCCAAGCGTCTGCCTAGAAAATCCCATACATGCTTGATGGGATTGAGATCCGGAGATCGTGCCGGCCAATCCATACGTTCAATATCCTCACTCTCTAAGAGCTGTTCGGCAGTTACTGTGCGATGACATGGTGCATTGTCGTCCATGAAAAGGAACTGCGGACCCATAGCGCCTCTAAAAAGACGCACATATGGAAGAAGAATCTCGTTACAATAACGGGTCCCGTTGACTGAACCTGCGTCGAAGATGTGAAGGTCTGTTCGAATATCAAGCATGATGCCTCCCCAAACGAGAACACCGCCACCTCCATACCTGTCTCTTTCAATGATGTTCGAGGGATGATTGCGGCTTCCCCGCTGTCTCCAGATGAGCATACGATGAGAATCGCTACTCAGACTGAATCTGCTCTCATCTGTAAAGAGTACTCGTCCCCATTCATTGTCTCTCCAATTCCGGTGTTCCCGGCACCACAGAGAACGCCTTCTCCGATGGGCAGGCGTTAGAGGTACACACCGTACAGGGCGTCGTGCAAACAGACCACCACCGTGCAGTCTTCTGGCCACGGTAAAACGCGATATCGGTCGTCCAGTCGCCTGTGTCGTGTGCCTAGCGATTTCTCCCGCTATCTGCCGCCTGTTTCTTCTGGCCTGTAAGGCAATATACCGGTCATCTGCGGGTGTGGTTCCTCGTGGACGACCACTACTGAACCCCCGGATAGCTGTTTCTGTAGTTTGAAATTGTCTCCAAAGTCGTGAAACGATGCTGTGAGCAATTCCGAACTCTGCAGCCACACTTGTCACACTGCGACCTTCCTCCAATTTCCCAATGATTCGACCTCGGGTAAAAGCATCCAGATGTCGTCTAACAGATTGATTATTCGCCATTTCTCGCTGAGGCAGCAACTCGGTGTGATTTTAACTGCTATACGGTGTGCAATCTCTTTGCCAAAAATACTAATCTTACACCGACAACATGCTTTACTACTCAGACACTCCCCCATTACGTCTACCTGCATATCTGCGCATGTGCTACCGTACATCACCTCACTTAATCTCCTGATTGGTCTTTCTGTCCGCTCTGCCTCTTCGTTCACCTGATATGCTAATTTTTCGACTTCGTCCTTAATTTTTGCACACCAGTGTATATAGTATTACACATTTAAATATATTTGTGGCAGTAGTTACTTCAGATTCGCAAGTAGAAAAATTGGGGCTTTAGAAAAAAAAGATGAAATTAAAAAATATATTTTTTTAGTAATAGGATATTTTTTAAAACTGAACTCTTGTTTTCACCATGTATTATGTACACTCTTATTTCTCTAGAGTGGGAGAGGGTGGTATCGAAATATTTACTAGAAAAGGGGGCGCCAGTTCAAAAAAGATTGGGAACCTATGAGCTAGATCCTGTCCTAAGGCAAATTAGCAAACTGTACGTTTTAAGTCGAGATATAAGTTAATCTAATGAATTTAAGACAGTGATTCTCAAACATTTTTTGTTGTTGTTGCCGTACTCTTTTGAAAATTTCAAAATTAGGGGGCACACTAACAATAAAATAAGTTTAAAAGAATTTTACCAATCTATAATATACTATGTGTATAATAGAATATGATAATAATTTTCAGTGTTAAATAAAATAATATATACGACAAAGACAACGAAGTGTTTATTAAGTAATTATAAGAGTACATTTAGTGCGAAATTTAAGCTTGATGATTTTCGATAATTTCTTTTATATTGGGTCGTAAAAATGATAATGCCATTCTCATTTCCTCATCTACATTTCAAAGTCTGATATCTTTTTTCATTTTTATATATTTGTTTATGCTATCAGTATACACACAAATAAAATGTAGAATATTGTGAAATATTTTTAAAGTTTTTTTTTTTTTTTGCTACTATGGGATAATTACCTCTAATTTTACAAAAACTAGTTAATTGACTCTTCCGAATGTTTTGAAATTAAATATCGATTATTACAGAGCGAAATTAGTTTTTCCTCTTCATTCAAAGTTAATTCATATACAGATATTTCCGTTATCACAAATGGATGACTAACCCAATCAATTTTTTTATATCTAAATTTGGGAAGTAATGCGAGTGAGTGAGTGAATTTTCACGTCGCACTGTTCAACAACACGAGAGCTTTTGGCGACGGACCGCGTAATTTTGAACCATGGTCAAGTGACGCAGACGACACCTGAGCTGGCACACCTCTCCTAACTACCACACCACACCAACAGGAGGACCTTTGAGCTGTAGACAAATTTAAAGTGCATCGCTCCCCTACACGACGATCTTCAGTGGTGCTGGGCTTGAACTGATGACGAACCAGCCACGAGTCCATTACCTTGACCACTTGGCTACTGCGGTCACTTGGGAAGTAATGAATAAATCTCTAATTTAGTGTTGTTAAAAACAATTTCATGAATAGTTTATTTCTATAAAACGGCCTAATGATTCGTTTCCGGATTTTTCATTTTTTTTCTCTGAGTATAATTAATAATTTTTAAAAAAATGGCTGTGCATTTCAAGAACTTGGCGGAAAAATGCCACGGCACAGTGGTTGAGAATCACTGAATTTTATTCACGAGCTCAAGGTTGGCGCCTTGTGAGTTTGGGCCAAGCCTAATGCCACTGAAGACCTGCCGTGTAGAGACGGTTGATGCTCATTACATCTGTCTAGGCTCAATGTCTTCCTGATGGTGTGGTGGAGAGGAGGGTGTCGGATCAGGTTTCGTCCTCGTCACTTGACCGAGGTTCGGTATGACGATGTCCATCACCAAAAGCCCTAGTGTTGCTTAACAGTGTGACGTCAATAAACACTCACTCACGCGATTAAAAACTTTTTTTTAATCAGATGAAGAATCTATTTAAAAAATCCAGAACAGCACGTTGTAGTGAAGCTTATACAACTCCAATCTTCTCATTCTTGAACGCGGATTTCGCGTAAAATATTTTCACGAAATCTTTAAGAAAAAAGATCGTTATGAAGTCATAGCTACCGGCAAAATGGCATCACAATCATTATCAAAAGAGTTTTTTTAGGAGACTGAATGTGTGTAACTTGAGAAAAAAATGAAGTAAAAGAGATGGTGCCACTCCTTTTGAATGAAAAAAAAAACGAAAAAGAAAGAGAAACTCCTCAACTCCATTAATGAAAGAGGAAAGTCCGAGAAGGTGGTCAGTCGACCTTGGTATTCAAAGGGGAACTAACTGAATACCTGTTGACTTTGTTAATACGTCTGAAAAACTCTTTTCCTGTGTTTACTTAACCTCTAAAATAACTTCGCTATTTTAAAGTTTTACTGAGAGAAAAAGCAGGAACTTTGGAAAGAGAATTGTTGCAATGCCACTATGAAAAACAATAATTATGATAAGTAATTTTAAGATTTACCAAGTGGCAAGAAATTCGTAGAGAGAATTGAATTATTTTACCAGTTAAAAATTTCGAGCATTTTCTTTTATTTTTTAAAGACTTTTAATTCTAAAATAAATTACCTTACGGAGGATATGGTGCGTTTTTATTAATAATATATTTAATATGTAGAAATTTATTATTTTGGGAAATTTTGATTTGATTTTCCTCTGAATCACTTAATTTTTTTTATTAAATTCATAATAACTTTAGTTGGATTAGAATTTAAATTCTATCAACTTTGATGCATTTTATGTCCATTTTAATAGACATTTTGAACAAAACGTTTAAAAATTAAACCTGTCTCAAAAGAACATTTCGAATGAAGAATTTCTACATTTTAATGTATTTATTTGCCCATCCCTTCTGCGATTTAACGGCTTAAAATGCTCCAATAATTTATTATACTTAAAGAGACAGTTGATGTTTTTCGCTTTTAAAGATACTGTAAAACACATATTTGGGAAGAATGCTTCTGTTAATAGCAGTTTTAGTTCATATGCTTTGATTAGGGGGATAAATCATAAAACAAGTATACTATTAATTCTAACTACGAGAATTAACGTACTAAAAGTGAAAAATCGTAATTTTTTTGACAGTTTTGTTGTGGCATCAAAGGAACAAAATGTCGAAGTTATGTTTTCACCACAAATCCTCTAAATCAGAAAAAAAAAGAAAGATAGGAAAAATACGCCAGATTCTGTTAGCGGAAATGTATAATAAAATAGGGTACTTGCGTACTATCGCAACAATGCCAATGTTCAAGATAACTCACCATGTTGGCTACCCCGATTTCGCATGTGTCGTACACACTGAATTGGCAAACATGTGCTTCGTTTCACATAATATCGCCAATACGGTTGCGATAATACGTAAGTACCGAAAATAGTTTTGTAAATAATTCAGACGGAAGATGAGATAAATATTTGGCAAAATGCTCAAACATTTTAATACTTCAGCGTTAAACATTAAAAAGAGATAATTGCTAGTGGAAAACTTCTTGATGTTGCTGTAGACCCATTTGGATTAACATTTGATTGTACAAAACACACATGGGAATTACTTTCCTCGATCTGGAATTTTCTTCTTTTTTCTTTAATTTTTAAATCATCAAACTATTTGTTATGGTCTGAAATAATATAAATCTCCGTTCTTATGAAGGGTTCTAGCAATCGGTTTAAATTACAAAGGATTGGCAGGGAGTGAGTGTTCACTAAGATCAAGCTACTTGAGACGTAGTTCTTAATCTCGGTCAAGTGACGAGGACGACACCTAAGCTGGCATCCCAACGAGAGGAATTTATGCCCTAATATATTTAACAGGAATCAGCTCCATCTACGAGGCTGATCTTCAGTGATACAAGGGCTCGAACTCAAACACGTCGACCGACTACAAGTTCATTATCAAAATCACTAAGCTACCGCGTCCATACGAATCGGCCGATTTTGAAGTATTGCTGCTTGGGAACTACATCATGGACTTTATTGAGGGATTTCGAATTTTCGAATTAAAGATAAGGACATCATCTGAAAATATATCTTATTGTCCAAAATTCAACTGCAAGTCAGTAGCCTAATGGTCACGTGGAAACGGACTCGAGAGTGGCATGTCATGAGATCGAGTCCAGGGCGGCTGAAGACTCGCCGGGTAGGGATGTACGGAAAATATGTCGAGACTCAAACGTCCTCCCGTTAGGTTGGTGCGGAAGTTAGGAGAAGGGGGTGCCAGCTATGGTGTCAACTTCGTCACTTGATTGTGGTTCAAAATTACGCGGTCCGTCGCCAAAAGCCGTCGAGTAATTGAGTAGTGGGATGTTGATATTCCCTCTCGATCTCAACTGCAAGTCACGTGATAATTTTAAAGTTCTGTTGAACATTGGAGAGTTCTCAAAGACAAAGAACTGGAGCTCTCTCAAAGATATGGCAGAGTAGAGGCTGCTACTCGATAATTAAAATTAGGCTCGAAACTGTAGCTGTAGTTTAGAGAGAAAAAACAACTTCAGAATCATTATTCGATCGTGGTATCGGTACTCAAGAAATTGCCAGTAGTAACGATTGGATTACTGTGGTTCATTATCTTGTCTGAATACGCAGAGATAATGCAAACATTACTCCATTGTTAATAATGATGAAATAAATATTCTTCTATTTTCCCTATGTGGGTGCAAGGTTTAGTGTGGGAAAAAATCGATGTTAATTATCAAAACTACGATTCCGAAGAGACAAGTATTAAAGAGTTGTGTTTCAATTAACCACGTAATGAAGCAAGCGAATGATGTCAATTGGTCAGTGACTTCATTGCTCTCCACCCTCGTGGGTAGTTCAATGACTACTCATGAGACTACCCACCAGCTTCATATGAATTGAATTTAATGAAGAAAAACAAATACACGTACCGCGGCGCACCTCCGCACATTTAATAAGAGTCCACATTATTGAATTATTGCACTCACTTCCAAAAGTTAAGCATGAAGATGTAAAAAAACCAACAAATACTGCTTTGATTGACAAACATTGGCAGAAAGTAGCATATAATTATACATAAAAAAAATCAATAATAATACAGAAATGAAAACAATATTAAATTTTGTAAGTTATAATAATGTCATACTGGAGACTAAACAGAATTATGTATAAAGTGAAAATAAACAGCATAAAATGAAAAAAGACATTTAATAGGTATGTGATCTCCTCTCTGTATGCAAATTTACACCTTCTGACCATACTTCAATTAGTGTCAACCACCACAGAATTAAGCAATCGCCATCTTCTTGTAGAGCAGTTCCAGCTCAATTCAGGAAACGTGAAATACAGCACGACGAGAGCATCCAAAGATTTCAATGGATTAAGTCGGCGAATATGCTGGCCACCCATACGCGCATCCCTTCACTCTCCAGTTAGTCATCGACGATGTCAGTTCTATGACGTGCGTTATCGCATTAAAAAAAGTAGGAATGTGGAGCGTACAATCAAAGGTTCTAGGATTCATATCGATAGACAACGTCAAACGTAAAGATGTGAGGTCGGTGATCTAATGATCCCTGCCCACCATTGCTTCCGCTACGGAATGTGATATTCTTTTTTTTTTTTTTTTCATTTTATATTTATCTTCAACATTGATTGTGATTTTCTTTGACTACTATCTGTATTATTTTTTTTTTTTTTTTTTTTTTTTTTTTTTTTTTTTTTTTTTTTTTTTTTTTTTTTTTTTTTTTTTTTTTTTTTTTTTTTTTTTTTAATTTGACGATGTCTCTATAAAAAAAAAAAAAAAAAAAAAAAAAAAAAAAAAAAAAAAAAAAAAAAAAAGAGAGTACCCACAGTTAAAACTTCCACACTATACCAACATGAGGACTTTGACTACCTACAGAATTAACGCGCGTCTATGATAATAATTGTGAAAATTATTAAGACAGGTTTATTAAGACTATTTGTTGAGATTATTAAGACTCTACTTTTCCTCTTCTTTTTTTACAACTTTACGTTGACACACATCTTTTAATGACCTATTTTCTGTTGTTGATTACATTTTGAAACTTTCCTTCTTTATTGTTTGTTGAGTGTTACAAGATGAAAAATAAAGCATGGATGTTCAAATATGACCAAATTTGCTATCATAAAACGAATTCTGAGCTCTCTCAGTTTTGGAGAACTTTAAATACGCCAAGAAATATCTACAGTTGTTTAAAAGATAAAATTATATTATCGATTTATAATTTAATTTCAATAAAAGTCAAGCATTGTTTGATACAAGGATGGGAAAATTATGATCCGCCGAGAAATTCCATCCAGCCCACATAAAGGCCATAGAACATAAATTTTCAATTTCCGTTCTGGGAAAAATTCTTTTGAAGACGTTCTATTTTTTGCATGCGCGGAAAGTTTCTACAGATTTTTAAATATATTTTGCCTGTTCATTAAATGTAGGTTTTTTATTAATTTACAGAAGAAATTAATAAATAAATTTGCATAAGCCAAATAAAAATTAGTTTAAGTAAAAAATAGTAAAAAAGTGGAACCCGCTCTAAATGCAGATAAAAAAATACTGCAATATATTACTTTGTATTTACATTTAAGTTGAAAAAAATATACATTATCAATTTATTAAGAAAAAACTTTTTCTTTTATAAAATAAGGAAAAAAATTGTAAAAATTAATTCCACTTCTTTGATTTCTTTAATAAATGTTCAAAATATTATTTAGTTGTTGTTCCTTTTTATAATACATTTATCTTTTAAAAAATTCCCACCTTTTTCAATGATCTATTGTCAAAGTTATCAGAATTTGGATAGTTCTAATGTTCAATTTGTTTCAGTATATGTGAAAATAAAATAACAATGTTTCATTGGAAGAGGAAACGAATATTATAACATATTACATTCCATGTTCCTCTTACAATTTATAATTTATAATTTATTTTTTTTTGAAAATTCAGAAAAATCTTATTTTTACTTATAGAGTTTCACAACAAAAAGGGAATCATTTTGACAGACAGAAAGAGAGAAAGTGCCATTATGGAAAAAGGATAGAATTTTAGGCTATTACTACGACTTTATATCATTTAGTGAGTGATTGACTATAATCCAAAACACACTAGAAAAACTCAGATTAGATTGATATCTAAGTTACCTCACAAACATTTTTGTTATTTATATCACAATTTAGTGATGAAAACATTTCTAACCCCTTCTAACTACATCTGCTTAAAAGTTCTTAGGACTAATCTTCTGGGATAATAACAGGATTTAAAATGTTCTTTAGATTCATCCCAAGATTGATATAAGAAAAACCGTTCTTTTTTTCCTTCTGCCCTTATTTCCTCCCTTTGTTCTAAAAGGTGCAAGAGTAAGTAAAACAAAACGGAGCAACTTGTCGCATCTATCACCAACAGACAAAGAAAATACGGAGCAAGTTTTTCCAGCTGTTTTTGAATGTTCTCTCCTTTTTTTTCTCATTTCGCTTGCATTTGTTTTTTAATTTCTTTTCCAACGCTTCAGTTGACAGCGGCAGATGAAATTATGTAGCAGTTTTCTCACGTTGGGTGTCAACCGGAATCTAAAAATACAAACTTGCTCATTTCAGCTTTTTTTTTTCTTTTCCTGATAGTCGTAAATTGCCAGGTGATTAAGTTTATACCGACTCTTTTCCCTTGCTTTTAAATCATTTTATTTTTACCTTCTCGCTCATCGTTGAGCTATTTTTTTTAGCTCCTCCATCTTCAAAAAAAAAAAAAAAAACTGCTTGCGTAAGAATTCTAATCCTTACAGGTAGGTTAATAAACATAAAATGTTTAGATCAAAATCATTCCCATATAAAACAACTACAATCCACTAACTGGAAAAAAAATATTTCAACTTATGCTTGCTTTTACCAGTAATGAGCTTAATTTTTAAAAATTGTGTTATGCGAAGTCTTTCAAACAGTTTTAGCTACCAAGTGTGCTATGGGCTCAAACGTCTAATAACTTTTGATTTCATAACCACCACCCAACACTAGGATCACAAAAGCCGCTTTTTACTAGTCTTGTGTAGATTAAAAACACTTTCTGATAGTTTGTACTTACTACACGCGCTTCCTTAAACATCATACACATTTACAAATTTCTACATTTTGGCAACCAAACAAAGCATAATCTACCAAATTTCATTAGCATGCATTTCTTTTGACGTGCTGGTATAGGTGACGTATTCTCTGGATATTTACCTAGATAACAACGGTTGTGCAATTCCTTCAAAAAATTTTATTTCTTTGAAAAACAATTTTAAAATTTGTAAACAACAATTTTAAGATTTTTCTTTAAGAATTTATAACACAAAATTTAAATTTGTTAACTTTATCGCGAACTCTCGACCGTGGTGAGGTGAGGACGTACCAAAGGAAGAGGCATTTTAAACAATCAACATTTTTATTATGACTCTGTAATCACTATCTAAATTAGACCTAAGCTAGGGAAACTGTCACGTTAATTACTAATTTAAATATCTATAACAATAAATTCAATATTTATCGTGAATTCTAGGTCCTCAGAAATACTGAGCGTCCTACATTGGTCCCCGTCAGGTCCTTTCTCTTGAACTCTGGCGATTTCAACTATTATTTCTCACGTACCGCATTACAACAATCACCAATTTTCCTCTTCACTTGACATTAAGTATCAACTCATTAACATAAATCGCGGTTCCTTTACAGGAAGCTGTTTTATAATCTAATGCAATAAATAAATTTTATCTAGAGGATAAGTAAGAATTGCGAATAGAGCCCATTACGTTTATTTGGAAGTTTTTGTGTGTTGAATGTACTCTTTCTTTTTGTTTGGAATTTCTCAGTGTTATTTTCTGTGCGAATTATTTCTTATTGACCTACCGAGTCGCAAAGAGGGAAGGTTGGTATCATTGACCAGTTTAATCCCACTTATTCGGTCCTAAAACCGAAATTGCTTTTTGACTCGTTTGGTTGAGTTTGTTTATTAGTATGTCTTTCTTCCTTTTAGATATTTATTAAGTTATTTTGTTGAAGTATTTTTTTTATTTATTCTTTCTTGTTTTTATATATATTTTACATTTTTCATATATGAAGCACTTTATTTCTCAAGATTTTCCTTAAACATTTAGTGAAAGTGAAACCCTATTTGTCTGATTACAGAATTAAAAAAAATCTCTCGATGTTGATATTAGAAACAAGTTCTTAAAACTATTGAGTAAACATATTCTTTTCATGTTTGATTGGTTTTTATCATTCTAAAATGCTTTGATCAGCTTCATAGTTATTATGTAAACTTCGTGACATGTATGTTTAGATTTAGATTCCTTCAGATAAAGATAACCATCAGTTTGAAATGTATAATCTTCCACGTATATGCGTTTAACCACTGTAGATTCTTAACTACCTGAAACCGAGAAGATCAATCCTAGATTAAATTCATTCATCAAGAGTTAGGGTGTGCCGATTGCACCTTTAACAAACGCTTTGAGTATTTTATTGTTACTGAGGACATCGAGTATATGAATTGAATGGATGATTATCATTGATACAGAGAGGCAACTTCCATCTCTTTTTTGTAAACCCCTTCACACAGAAGTGGAGAAAAAAAACACATTTAAGTGTTCCACACGTAATGGATTGAAACCTATTTGAGAACTCGTCGGTCCCTTTTCTTCATTTATTGAAGATGTACTACTGATTTCTTTACCTCCTATCAAAATCTTATAATTCAGCTCCTTTTTTTAGGTTTTAACTAGCTTGAGAAAAAATTGTATTTGGTATAGATTTTTATTTGAGTGCATCTTTTACGCGAATTAGCTCACTAAAAATTATTTTTATTCGTATATTTACGCGATTAATTTATATTAAGGAAAGGGACTGAAAAGAACATTCGGAGTATCGTGCTAGTTACAGTTTTGAAAATTTTTATAATGGGTCAAAAAAAAGTTTATTTCTAGTTTGAGTTACCGTACATTTCTGAATATTAGCCAATCCGTGTATAAGCCGAAAGTACGTTTTTTTCTTCAAAAATTTACTCAAAATTCGAAATTAGTACGTAATAAGTGTTTATTTACGACGCCTATAAAGCAACATGAGGGCTATTGGGAAAGAACCTTGTAATTTTGAGCCATGGTCATTTGACGAGGACGACACCTCTTTGCGCCTCCATCTCCAAATTACCACTCCCCGCCAATGAAGTGACCACGGTTGTCTCCTGGTCAAGGTAACGCACTCTCGGGAAGCATGTCAGGAGGTCGAGCTCAATACCATTGAAGACTCGCCGTGTAGGGGGCGATGCACGGAAAATATGTCGAGGTTCTTAAGTCCTCTCGTTGGTGTGGTAGTTAGCAGAGGGGGTTATCCAGCTCAGGTGTTGTCTTCGTCACTTGGTTAGAAATTACGAGGTCCGTCGCTAATAGCCCTCTTGCAACTTCCTAGTGTGACGTTAATGTTCACTCACCGCGCCAAAGGAAGTAGGTTAGCCAAGAATAGATATAATAAGCACTAGCCCTTCTGCATGACGTGTCTTCAGTGGCATTAGGGCTCGAAATAATTACAAGCCAGACACTAGCTCGTGCCCATGCCACTATGCTACAGCTGTCCCCAAACCCGTATATAAGCAGAATTTCATAAAAACTAAATAAATAACAATACAAATTTTAATGACTCATTTTTTTAAAAAGTTCTTGTATAGATTGCCACACGCCTCTGAAAGGTTGTATCGAAATAAATGTACTCAATCTTTTCTTTTTATCTTTTCAGTTATTCTGGAATAGCATAGGCTTCGGTCAAGAGTTCTTTGATTCTCCGTCTGTTACCTATTAAGCCGATGCTTTTCTGCCATGACAATGCCGATAGAGAAAAAAATATCTGAAATACGTTCTTTGAAGGTGGTTCGGGGTGTGGGTGGATGTCATCCTCGTGAACAAGACGAGGAGTGACGGGAAAGGAACCCTTATCTGATTCGAAGTGACAGCGCACCAGAAGTCGCTGATAACGAGGGACATATTGCGAGGCACTTCATTCTGCGTACATATTGCGTAGAATGAAGTGCCAGGATGCTTATTAACGTAGGATATTGACGAACACTGAAAAAGGAATGCACGCAACGGAGAACACACTGCTAATCACAATAAATAAATTTTTATTAATTGCTTCAGAATTATAAAATGTTCGAACGGGGTGTATTGAAAGGAACAAATGTACTAGTAAGAGAAACAATTAAGGTATCCGAACACGTTGAAAAAGACCAAATTCAGTCAAAACAGATATTTTTGTTTTTTATTTTATTGAATAGAGCTATCTTTTGACTTTACGAAACATGCTTTGTTTTGTTTCTACACTACCTAGAGGACAAGTTATAATCCATTTTATAAAGTTAGAAAAACCGGAAGTGGGTTTTTGATCTACTAGAAGTGGGCATTTAAATTGCTCAAAAACTATCATGGCGAGTCTGATAACTCAAAATATTACGAATGTATTTCTATAAAACTTTTGGAACCTGTTATTTACATTACTTTTAGAGAATGTACTAAAATATTTGTTACTGTATGAATACTTTTTGAGTTATGGCTTGTTATTTAAATAATGGTCTCATATAAAAAATGTAACAATTCTTATAATGTTTACTCAATCAGCTCTAAAATTTTCAAATTTAAGTAAAAAATTAAAATTTTAGTACATTTTCTAGATAAATGCATCTAATTTGTTTTACTTACTAATACTTTTACTAATATATGTTCATTACTTTTTTCTCTAACTGCTTTGAAGTTTTTCAAAAATATTGCTAAAATTTCCCTTATAATTGTGATATTTGTAAAATTCAGGTAATTTATTTTAAATTTTGATAGTTAAATAGTAATATTTATTGGTATTAAGTCCTAAAGAGCATTTATAATGTTTTAGTATGCTATTTTGTTAAAAAGTACTCCGAACGTGTTCGGATATATACCTTAAACTATCAAAGAGTCTAAAAAAAGAAAACATAACTATCAAAGATCCCAAGCTATGTATACACATATGTGCAAAGAACCTAAACTATTTCAATGCTTGAGGGGGACTCGTGCTCCAATCAGTATTTTTTATTATGTTGGAATACAGTTTTATCCGCGAGGTAATACTTTGCATGCCTACAACAACTGAAAACTACGGAAGATATTTTTTTATTTCTGCAGACTTGATGCAAGAACAACCATTGTGAACATTTCATAATGTTGTAAATTTAAATGTCAAGCTCCGTGAAAGAAGATTTGTACCAACAATGTCCTAAGTACTTTGTTCTAGAATTGTATGTTTACATTAATAATTAAAATTAATGTTGGTACTGTTTGCATTCAAAAGGTATTTCAGCACTCTTAAAGCTTGTCAGAAAATGTTTTTGTCCCTTCTGCGGGGATAACTCTTGTCCAAAATCATATGTGTTCTCGAACTAATTTGTGCAATAAGTAAACACTATCAAGATATCATTTTAAAGTATATCTTATTATGGTCGCCTTTTTACCAATAAGATGAAATTTTAATGTTTTAACTAGTCAAATATTTATTTGAATATGTAAATGCGTGTAATTTTTGTCACTAAGTAAGGAAAAAGAGAAATTGAAGCAATTTTTAGAACGCATAATTATTTTTTTAATAATTCATACGGGCAGAAGAATGAAGAGCTGCAGCCTTCTGTATAAAGAGCTATGGTTTACCGACCCCTGTGCTAAACGCACGAAAACTGTCGAAACCGAATTAAAATAATTTGCCGTTGATCCAAGTTCTTAGAAGGATTTAATTGACTTGTCGGTATCCAAATGTCATAACCCTATCTCCCTTTTCTTCGATTGGGAGTGGCGGGGGTTATGATTAATCACGAGTGCCTGCCTCCCTCCCTCCCTGTAACTGTCTTGATTCCATTCCCTGTTTCAATCGGGGGAGCTCGCGCGGGAAATCGAGGCCGGCCATGTATGGAAGTGTTTTTTCGGACGGGGGTATGCCTTGACCGGTATTGTTGTGGTCAGGTCGATGGGTCATGCGAGATGTTTATTTCGGTCATCACAACAAAGCAATTTGTACGGCCATCGATCATATTTCCAGGTGTTTCCAAAGAGAGATTGTTTTTCATTTCGTACGCAATGTATGACACGTTTTTAGTTTTCGCATTTTAATACAGTCCTTTCATTTCTTTCTTTTTAAAATTCTTTGAGGAGGTATGAGGCGATGGAAAAATTTTCCCTATGTTTTCAACTTTTCCCTTGATTTAGGTTATCTGCAACATGGTTTGATTTCTTGGAGATTTTTCTCTTTTAGTTTATAATATTTAGTTGAAATTCTATATCAATTAAAATGTGCTTTAATTCTTTACATAAAAAAACTAGTTTTTTTATAGAAATGATATGCTAAAATAATTTGGAGATTTTAAGACCATTTTTATTTTGATGTGGAAAGTGTGTTTCCCATAGCCCATAGAGAGCAATTTAAAGGTAGCATATCTTGTGTGCTTTACATTTCTTTTTATATCGCATTATATGATATTTATAAAATGTAATTTTTAAATAATAAAACCTACAAAATAAATAATAAATTAGACACATTTTGTATTCAAAAATTTAAGAATGTATACATATTACTTTCCCTGAAATTTCAGAAAACATCGATCAACACATAGTGGGACATTGTGAACTATGCAAACGCATTTTGTTCCTTCTCGTGTTTTTTAGTAGAGTATGAACGACAACGTCTGTAAGTTTTTTGTAAAATATTGGCATAGGATCAACAACTTGAATCAATCGTATGTCATCTGAAACAGACTTTTTACTGCTTAGGAAAACCTCCAAATCGCCTTTTGGGTTTATGTCTTGAAAATCCAGAAGTAAGTTGTCCTAGACCAAAGATGGCGCATCTTTTGAGGAAGGGTGACACTTTCAAATAAAAAATAATTATGCGTGCCACTTCCAAATTTTTGAACAAATGAAAAGGTGAAAAAACGTTACTTATAAGCTTATTATGTAATTTTTATGCAAAGAGCACATTTCTAAGGCACGTCTAAGTAGTGGAAATTTAAAAATAATATAAAAAATAAATGAGACCAAAGTAAAACAAACTTAGATTTTTTGTTGTTGTTAATCAGTTCATTTTTAATTTTGAACGATACTTTGATTTTGTTTTGTTCATAATAGAAATCATTTATTCACAAGCGTATGTTGGTTCAAATCTGCAACTTTTTTTTGTTAATCAGTTCATTTCATTTTGAACGATATTTTGATTTTGTTTTGTTCATAATAAAAATCATTTGTTTACAAGCGTATGTTGGTTCAAATCTGCAACTATATGTGACATACAAATAGTGTAAATTTGAAAAATTGCTTGTTAGTACAAATTTCCAAAATTCAATAGAATTCCTTCTATTTTTTCTTTTCAGTGTATTATAGTGTTGTAGACAATAATTTCCAGCCCGATTTCAGATGGGTAACAATTAACTTTTTGCAGAGAAATTAGGGGGGGGGGATTGTGCAAAGGTATGCGTTTTCTTATCTGTTTAAAAATCATCAAGCCTAACACTGAATGAATCATGTAAAAATGGATATTAAATTTTGAATCTATCACAGCTCGGAGTACTATTAACTTTATGTGGTAGATAAGTTCTGCATTAATGTGAAATATGTAATTATTTTCCACCAAAATAAAGAAAAAAAGCAAAAAGTTTGTCCACAAAAGAAGGTATATGACCAACTAGGGTAGAAAAATACAATATTTTCTCTGTAATCGTAAATTTTAAATTTTGTTTCCCTAAATATGGGTAAGAAGAGCTAAATCACATAACCTGTCTTCATTCTAGAATAGAAAGTACTCACTGTAGGCAATTCAGTTTCTCCAGATGTTTTAAAATACAATCTCTCGCAAATTCCAAACTCACACAGCAATGCACGCGCATTCTCTGTATGATAAATTTCAATTGTAACTCATTTAAGTGTGTTTAAAATAAATTCCGAGGGGGTTCTTGTGTGTCTAAAATAACCTCATTGTAATAAAATTGTAAAAAAAAAAAATTGTCATCTTTTTTTAAATTTGTAAGATTTTTTATTAAGTCTTCACGTGCCACTGTTACAACTCCGCCATGCCACACCGTGGCACGCGTGCCGCGGGTTTGCCACCCCTGTCCTAGACGAAGTGTTAGGAATAGGTGGAAGAAAATAGTTTCCCTTCGACATCTAAAAGTTAATGAAGTTGATGTGAAGTAAACTTCTCACGACCTTATTTGAAGGGTTAAATAATAGTTTACTTTCATTACATTCAAGTGGTTTTAATTTGTTTAGTTATAACAGTGAAACACGAAAGGAATTTTGACAGTAATTTTATATACGTCCATTGCTATAATAATTGACAAATCTATTTTTTAAAAAAAATAACTTTTGATATAAGAAAACCTGTGTTGAATGGTAACAACATCAAGAAAGTATTTTTAATCTTAAAAATGCATCGTCATGTCAGTGGCTCGAAATATTTGTGTTAATATTTCTCCTTAAGCTCTGACTCATGATTTCTGTTATTTTCAGAATAAAAGCCATTGCATCATGTTTTATTGTACACGATCAATTATCTAGTTTTTGATTATTATTTCTTTGTAACTTTATGTCCAATAAAAGCAATACTAGATTGTCTTAATTAGCGGTTATTAACCTTTTAATTTCGTGGACCACTAAATGTATAAATTTTATATTTGGCGGGCCCTTAATATGACTGACCACTGGAACTTCACGAAAAGCAAAAATAAACCGGCAACAAACAAAAGTGCTATGCCGCCAGTTCATCATGGTTGGGAACTCTCACTTTAAAATCCCGCAAGATACACCAGCAAAAGTAGCAAAAAACTCGATAAACCCAGGAGAAATTTTGTTAAAAGTAGTAACCAAATTTTTTTTGAAAAAAGTATAATTCATATTTTATAATATACGTTCTGTTTCTCCTTGTTTTTGAATCTCCATACAAATAAAATAATAGTTAAAATGAGTAAATGACTGAAACATAAACTATGTCTCAGTTTTTCTGCGGATCACAAATTTTTTTCAAAGACCATCGGTTGATGATCTACACTACCCCAAATTCGAGAAGCAAGCTAATTTTAAGAAAAATGACAATATTTGATTTAACAGCAAGATACACGAAATCTTGAGTAACTAAATTTCCACATAAAATAAAATAACTAATTGATAGTCTGAACTAAATTAATCAACTCGCAAAGAAGCCAATGAGGTGAGCGTTGATATATTTTCTTTCGA
Organism: Trichonephila clavata; assembly: GCA_019973975.1. NCBI lineage: Eukaryota > Metazoa > Arthropoda > Arachnida > Araneae > Nephilidae > Trichonephila > Trichonephila clavata. The sequence continues at coordinate 50,368 of BMAO01006501.1, forward strand.
AGTAGTTTCTCTTTCAAGTACAACACATAACAAATCATACAAAAGTTATCCCACAAAAAATAAAATAAAATAATACCAATTTCCTAGATGTAATAACTTATAATTCGAAGAACGAAATAACACGAAACTCCAATCTTCAATAAAATCACTCAATTCATCATTCGAATGAGTTCAAGAAAATCAAAAGAAGAGATTAACATACATAAACACCCGATAGGAGCGAATGGAGAAAGTATAATTCTCTCCGACAAATCGCTTGAGTGTGATGTGAGTCAAGGCGTAATTGGAGAAATTATTTCTGTGATGTCACAGGCATATAAATCACGTCCATCGCCACGTTCTGCCATGAGGTCCTGGGATACTTGATACGTTGTATTTCTTTTCTTTGGCACATACGTTTCCCATTGGTTTTTTTTTTCTACTTAGTTTCCGCTTCATTTGCTCACACTTTTTGATTTGTTTCTTTAAGCATATTGTTTTTAAACGCACGCTAAGCCATTTTTATTTATAGCCGAAACCGTTTAAGAAATGTACTTACTATTTAGCCAGTTAGTTGAGAAGTTAGCTTGGTTAAATTTTAGGGGAAAAGGAAAAAGACGTTTTTTATTTGGCACATTAAGGGATGCTTCGAAATATGTAGCGAAGTTACTTAATCGTTATTTTTTTATAATAAAAAATTCTTTTGTACTTGTAACTGTCCAAAAAGATACCACCCTGGGGATGGCCAGGTGTTTCCCTCCCCTCTTCCCCTTCCATCAACCTCTCGAGAGGAATTTACCTCGATTTAGAGCAGTGATTCCCAAAGTGGTCTAGATGGACCACCAGGAGTCTATGGCGACCTGCAAGGGGTCCACGTCAGCGAAAAAATAATTTGGGGGTAGATGAGGTGTAAATGGGGGTCTACGATGTCTTAAACCAGATCGTGACTAATTTTAAAAGAAAATTTAATCAAGTGTTAATCAGATTTACCTATTTAACAGCTTTATTTACTAAATTTACTGGGGTTAATTTGCAGTAAAGACGACAGCATAAATTTTATTAAAAAAGGATTATCATTGCAGTGTTTCTTGCCAGAATCAAACTAAAGTAACATAAAACTGGGCGTCGCGAATTTTAACAGTATCTCAATTTGTCACAGTCAATTCTGCCTGAAAAAAGGACGTTTTAAGCTGTGTTTAACATTTAAATTCTCTTTATTCGGGTTTTGAAACTAGGTTAGAGAATGCTTTGACTATATGGTCATATCACAGAGGTAATGAATTGATGTTGTCACATTAAAAAGAAAAATGTCTGATTACAAAAGGAACTGATTTTAATAGTCCTAATGAAGATCTTAAAGTAAAGTTTAGAAACAAATGTCAGCAATTTTGGCTTTAAAAAGATATACCTGTTATTTATCCCGAATTATGGAACATCTTAAGAATATTTTTAATTGCTTTTCCCCGACAGGAGGAATTTCGGCCCGCTTGCCAATATCCAAAATAATAAAAAAAAAATCGGATACTACTAACCGAGGAGATTAAGGGTTAAATCTGAGAAGATTAAAGCAAAATGCTGAAAATTTGAAATTATTGAAGCAACAGATTCGTCCCCCTATTAAAAACCTTTGTTTGTTGCTCGGTTATCTTATGTAGCAATCATTTCATATATTAATTAAATTTTAATTTAATTAACTCACATGTCTTTCTTAAGTTCTAAACACTCTAATACTACCGTTAAAAACATAAATCTTTTAATGTAAGTAGTGCTATACCAAGATGTCAAAAAACATTTAAGTTGATAAATTTACAAAAATTTAATAATAGGTAAGTAGGGATCTACACAAAACCGAAAAACATGACAGGGCTCTATGAGACAAAAAAGTTTGGGAACCTCTGATTTAGTGTATCCCCATGCCGCACAAGCATTATGCATTAGCAAAAAATACCCATTCTTTCTCCGGGATTTGAGCCCAGCATTCGGCGTCACTAACCTCTATACTCTTTTTTATAGAGTGCTGGATATTGTAATAAAATTAAAAATAATAATAAGGTTATATCAAATTGTTCATAAACATAGGAGTGGAAAAGTTTAAATGCTAAACAGAAGAACAACAAAAAAAATAATGCTTTAAGTTATATACAGTCGACTCTCGATAATTCAAACCTTCAATAATACGAACCTCTCACTAATTCGAAGTATATGCTCAGTCCCTAGAAAAACTCTTGATATTTCGAACTAAAACAATATGTTTGGGTACACTCAATAATTCGAAGTAAAATCTGTGGCTGGCCAGACTACAACACACAATAATTCGAAGTTATTTCATAAAACTCTCGACAATTCAAACACTCACTATCATGTACAGTTCTGTAGCAAATAGATTGGAGTTTACAAGTTTTGAGTAGTATTCTCTCTGTGTGTCTACTCTGTAATGTAGCCCCTTTAATAACCATCTGTCAGCTACCCATTCTTAGTGTTTTCCGGTTCATTAGGCAAAAATACACTTTTATTGCTTTCCTTCTTCAAGTGGACAATAGACCGACCGCACCTGTTGTCAGCCATCCATATCTTTCGTTTGACACGTGATCTTGCTACATAAGTGTTCAGAAAGGATGGTCCACTATTGTGAAGAAGATATGCGTAGGATTGTGTATGAATGTATTGACTGTATTCTTTTAATACAGGACTTTTAACTTCTGTATAATATTCATTGTATTTTTTAAAATTACTTTAAAATAATTTTATACATATGTACACGATTGCTGTTTTATAAGATAGTTTCAAATTTGAATATGCTAGGAAAAAAATTCTTTTCTAGTATTTTGGGAGTTTTTTTCTTCCTACCATCTTGATACTTCGAAGTTTTTCATTGGTGCCTCCAACTTCGAATTGTCGAGAGTCGACTGTATATAAAAAAGTTATACGTAAATGTGTTTGATCTAAAATAGCATTATTTGATTATTTATGAAATTAATTAAAATTACACAATACGTTAAGGAAGATACTTTAAATAAGCTGTCGCAATCTGTGGTCAGCGAAAAAGTTTTGATGATCCACAGAAAAATTGGAATATTATCTGTATCTTTAGGAAAATCCAGTTTCAATTAAAAAGGACGAACAACAAAATGAGGAGTTTTGTTTTTATTTTTAGTACCCAAAGGAGGAAGATACAAGGCGTGGAAATAAGTAGATTATAGATCCATTTTCAGCAAACGTTGAAGATGGCAAATTAAGCATGAAGGGAAAAAAATTCACACGCACACATTCATGTGTCTTGCGAAGACAGTTTAAAAACTCATCAAGACCTCCTTTTGGCTCTGTAAGAAATGAATACACTAAGAGAAGAGCAGTGAAAACTTCAATTCTATTTTCAGCAACATATCACAATGTGAAATACCTTTTCATTTGTAACAGCAATTAAAACTCGGCGCCGGTCTCGGTTTGAAATAAATGCTACTCTTCATCTTGCAGTAGCGTTATTGGAACCAAAAACCACAATCTGATTTCAAACAAACAGGAACAAATATATCAAAAATGTGTCACACTTAAACAAATTTAAAATTTCCATTTTAAAAAAAAATTGTTACTCTGTAACTTTGTTGCCTACATGTGGGTGCGATTCACAATGATAAAATAAAGTTTTCTGATAATTATTATAAAATTTATTTACCTTCTTTCTAAATTCGCATTAGTGGTCAGCTAAATATGAAATTATACATTTAGTGATCCACGAAGTGTTCTAATGCCTGACCACAACTGCTCTAAGCGACCCACCGTAAGATGTAATAGGAAAATACGTTTTTCCGGAAATGAAGCAGAATAATTCAAAAAAAAAAGTTTATAATCACAGTAGGGGAAACTTTATTAAGGTATCCGACTGGTTGCGACTTTTTTTTTTTTTAAAAAAAAAAAAGAGAGAGATGAGGATTTTTTTTTGTTGCTATTTTTAGATTTGTTTAGTGCATTTTAAGAAAAATATGCTAAAATTAAGTAGATAAAAAGAAATTACTATTGGAAAAAATGGGTAAAAATTGACAAAAAATTATATAAATGCGGCCCATCCTGTACCAAAATTTTTTAAACCGAATTTTCAATTTTGATGTCTTGCTATGTTATTCATTTTAAATGACTTCAGGATAAGAGATATTTTAATTTTTACAAAAACTAGAGCACTTTATCTAGGTTACTATATAAAAATGCTTAAAAAGACAGTGATTATATTCACATAAAGGACTGTAAATTTTGTAATGAAACATTGATAAATTTGAAGGTTAAAACAATTCTACTATTACATAGAACTTCCAGAAAAAATTTCAGTTTATTATGTTCAAAACTTTTTTAGCAATCGCTGACTCCGTTTGATTATTTTCAAAAATCACAATTCGAGTAAAACGCGTTTTAAAGTATGACATCTTGCTTAAAGAGTAATGACATCTGCTTTGACTAAAACACTTGTAGTTTTTGTTCTAGTAAACGGAAAATGATAAACTTGGTATTTTGATAAAGCTAATAAGATGGCCCATAAAATAAAACCATTAAAAGAATTGTCAATTTCTGGCAAAATTCTCAGTTTTAGGGTAGTCGGATACCTCAAATAGAATGTATCAGAAAAAAATTAATGTTAATATTTCATATCAACGTAATCATATGTTTTAACATCAGAAAAAAATACGAAAAATTGGCATGAATTCTTCAAAACATATCAAAACTAACTATACCTTAACAGTTTGACCTCAAAAGATGAGAAAACCGGTATTCGTAAAGCTAGAAGAGCAAAATGACTCATAGTGAAGAGAATTACAAGAAACAAAATAGAGAAAATAAATTTTTAATAAAAAATAACCTCAAAAGAAAAGACACAGGTTCTCGAACCTAATCTGATGTCATTAAAGGATTAACATTTTCTGAGTAATGTTTTTAAATAAATTCGTTTTATTTTGTAAATTTTGTGTGTGAATTTATTCTTATAAAAAATGCTTATACAAGTTATTGATCAAGACATACTTGATAGAAACCTAAATCAAGAAACAAATAAGATCTCGGATAAGTTCATTCAGTTTTGTTATGATAATTTTAGTATTATTATCATCATTTTTCATGTAAATTTATTGATGAATTTAAATACTAATGAAGAAAAAATGTATTTAGTTCTTTCAATGTTTCTTTTTCGGACCTTTATCTTCGATCAACTTTCAAGCCTTTTTTTCGCTTATAAAAATATTGAAATACTAACTTCAGATTCTATTTCCCTTTGTAGAAGGGGAATCACGTTTTAGTTAAACATCATATATTCCCTTTTCTCTCTTTCAAAGTATTTCTTTTTTTTTTTTTTTACTTTTACGATAAATTTCAAATTTCGTTGCATATTCTACACCATAAAAATTCAGCATTCCATTTGTAACAGTGAAAAACTGAAATGCTATCAATTAGTGTAATAATTGTCTCTGAAAAATGTATGTAAAAAGTTATCTGTTGTTAAAAA